>BGPR01016140.1:0-16116 GCA_013235015.1 Araneus ventricosus
CCTCGGTTACTAAGTAATCAGCTGAGTTTCCTGTAGCAATCAATTTCAGGTAGCAAGCAATATTATTCTGCAGTCTCTCGAAAGTTTTTGACGAAAAACTCTGCAAAAGCAATTCATTTCCAATTAAAGGAAAAATTAAAAATATATTTTACATTTTAAGCTATAGAAAGTAATTTTTATTTCGTTTTGAAGAGCTTTTATACCAAATTTCATCAAGATTGAGCAAACCACTGTAGATTTCTGTAAAGAATAAACTCACATTGCTTTATACATCTAAATGAATTATTTTTTTTATCAATTTTATGACAGTAATTGAAGGCGTGGAAAGTAAATGGAAGTCCAGTTCATAAACTTTTCTTTATTAAAAACATGAATGAGATGAATAAGATGCACCACACAGGCGCTCACGCAGACAACTACACATACACTAGAACTGAACAAAGTTTCGCAGAGGAAGAGAGTTAAATGCAAGCGAGCGAAACGACAGCGCCAATCAGCAATGCTGAATCTGCATAAACTGCTATCGTCCGCCAACGCTTGCATCCAACAGTAATAATAAATAAATTTTAAGTTAGTATTTAATCCATTACATAAATACATTTTTCATCAAACTGATTTCCGAAATCGGAGTATTAATATTTAAATTTTATTAATGATATTAAGTGTAATATTATTAAGTATTATTAGTAAAAATTCAGTAGTTTTTACACAAGATTTTCTAACCTAGAATTTCATTTAAATACTTTTTTTAAAACCTACTGCAATAAATACTTCAGTTATATGCAGTTATCTAGAGATAATGGTGCACATTTCTTTCATTTCATAAATCATGTATTTTATGTTAGAAGCATGATGTAGTAATGCATTTGATTTTTCTGATTAAATATTTTAGTTTTTATAAAACTTAATTAGTTTAATTTTGATTGATTGAATTCTTTGATTATTTAAAATTAAATTATATTATTTGTCTGGGTATCTATTTTCAAACCATTATATCTATTTTATATGAATAAAGTGAATTGAAAAATAAATCCCAGGTAAGTATTTACCATTAAAAATAAATACCCAAGTAAGTATTTACCATTAAAAATTAATACCCAGGTATTTTACACCACTGATTATAGACTTTGTTAGGAATTATTTTCAATGAAAAAAGCTTTTAATTGTGGCTCTACTTTTGTTTCTTTTTCATCGGTCAAAATCCACTGACCTGCACAAAATTTAATTTTTTCAAGAGTTAAATCTTAGCAACACTGAAAATCATCTACACAGTCTTCCCCTGCGTGGATTTTACATTCCATCCTAGCAATAACCATTTTATTTTCTAGATTGAACTTTTTAGAATCGCTGAAGTCGAAGCCTCTGAAAAATAAAATGAAAAAAAAAAAAAAAAAAAACCACCGCGCAACTGAAGATTGCATCCTTGCTCCTCATGGGCTGAATTGTGGTTTTCTCCGCGATAGTGATTCTGTATAAGGCATTCTGATTGGTCAGAACAATGGAAATTTTATAACTTTAATTTCTTTGTATTTATTAATTTGCGTCGATCCAATGTAGACCATTGAATTATAATTTTTTGGATTTCATATTCTTTTCTTTGGTTAATTTCAAAAGTTTTCCCGCAACCTAATAATATTACTTGAACGATAGCGAGGCATGTCCTGCGGCCTATTATCGGATTTACGTCAACTTGCCCAACTAGAAAGAGCCCTTGCGGAAATAGGAATGAATAGATTTTACAGTCTATAGACTAGAGAAAGAAGGAAACGCACTCTTGTTACAGATAACAATCTCACCGATCGTCTTCAGAGAAACCACAGGAATCTCATCTCCGAAATTGAGACGGCAAGAAAAGCTTCCCGTACCCCACCGGCAAGCAGCCACCCCATGCACAGATTACCCTCCCTCAGTCCCGCGATAAGAAAACTGCTGGGTAACTTTGGAGGGTGGCAATATGTGTACCTTTTGACTCTTTTTTTAAAATTTTAATTTTAAAAAAATTAAGCGAATTTTTGAGTTTTTCCTTAATAACTGCCGAAAGTTCTACCGCAGAAAAATCATTTTTACACCATCTGAAAGTGCAAAAAATTACCTTCTCAATGATATCAATTAAGTTGCCGGACAATCTTTTCTCTAATTTTAATAGCCTTTTTAAAATATATTTTGGCATAATTTACAACAACGTTTCATTGTTGCAGCGCATTTGAAACCGTTTTCATTGTTTAAGCAAGTATTTAATTGCGTGTTTGTCTTTTAGTGTTGAAATGCGAAGTAATATCTTAATACATTTTCTTTCATATTCAATTTCATGTAAGTCTTTATGGAATCTGTAAATCAAGCTCTCTAAGACATTATATATATTAGGAAACATATTCAAAAAGCTGAATGGTTATGGTTGCTACGTTTTCATTCTTTTAAGCACGTTTAAATTCAGTTAAAATAAACTGGCCACATTAATGCGCTGCACCATTTTAAAGTTAAAATCGATTTTTTTTTTGCAAGAGAAATAAGAAAGTGAAGATGGCGCCAGCAATGTGCAATTAGATGTTGCATGACATGGTCAGTTATTAGACTCCATTGAGGTCATTTATGTAGGTAATGAACAGAACAGGTATAAGGCCATTCATTTCCAGAATAGGAAGTTTAAAATTACATTGTAAAAGCAGCCATGAATGTAAAATTATAAAAGATTCAGTTAAAACCATATTTCGGGCGAACAAGCTGGTCGCCGAAGGCGACTAGTTATATATAAAAATATTTTTAAAAAATTATTAAATTTAAATGAATAAACTGTACAACAATTTAATTCATATGATCGTAAAGGTAATTTTGCATTTTTTGGTGGTGTAAAAATTAATTTTATTTTGCAAATACTTCGCAAGTTATTATGGAAAAATGCCGAAAGTTTGCTTAATTTGTATATAATTGAAATTCAAATAAAACCTTCAATTACATAGCCCCCAAGCTGCACATTAACAACCAACAAAGTATGCTTGAGCCAAATTTCGTAAATATAAGTCCATCAGTCTACCCTGTAGAGCGCTAACACGAACATTATTATTAGTAGAAATATAAAGCAGATTTTCTGTCTGGGAGCATGTGTTCTTCAAACAATTTTATTTATTCATTAATATTTCGTCCAACATTGATGAAATTTGACTCGTTAGGAACAAGAGAAAAATCTCAATTAGTTTATTAAAGTCCAAATGTTGGGTTTTTCCCGTATTATCTTTCAAAAACATAATCGCTTAGAAATTACTTTTACACAATCTCAAAATAAAAAAAAAATTAATATGTATCTTTCAATTGTATCAAATTATCTGTTCCCATTTTTCCATTCTTTAACAAAGTTTTAAAAATTGTTTTTTATGATTTGCTACAATGTTTCAATTTTTGTCATGAAAATCAAACTTAAGGGATTAACTTTATTGTTGTCGTAATACTAAGATAATGTAAAAACTATGGTTATCCAACTTAAGTACAATAAATAAATCAACTCCAAAGTAAATTTCCACTTACTCGCAGGTTGATCTTATACACTTCTTAAAATATGTTTCTCAACTCACGCTCATTGAATGAAGTGTTTTTTAAAAATTGCAGTTTAATGTTTTGTTTAGTGAAATATTTTCTCACATCAGCGGAAAATGTATATATAATGTGTATTAGAAGACAACTTCATATTTTAGAAAAAAATTAGACTTTGCTTCACCAAGAACGACAATAAATGACTTTTCATGTCTTTTGTAAAATTAGTATTTGTCACTTGTTCCCATTCTGCAATTAATGATTCAAATGTATTTTGCATGTTATTACTTTTACACGTTATTATTGCTTCAATATACACATTAACACATCTTCTAAGTAAGCTCATCTGAAAAACATCCAGTAACGCATCTTTTAGGGAAGGTCGTCTTTAAAATATCCATCGATGTATCGCCTACGGAAGCTTGTCTTTAAAGCCTCCCGCTAAGCACATCTATCAGAAATACCACTAAGCACGTTGTCAGGGTCTCCAGCCCCGCGCATCGTAGCAACGAGCATGAAAGCTCCCCTTTCTCCCGGGAGGGTTTAAGGAGGTGATGGAGGCAATTCGTACGTCCCCAGGAAGTTTCGTGCTGTGTGGGTAATACTTTAATTAACTTTAATTTATAAAGTTTTAATAATATATATAACTAGTTAAAAACTTTATATATTTAAGTTTGAAAATAAAGTGGTGTAATGATTATATTTAATAATGAAAACGTTTTTGAAATATAAGACGCCTCTTAAGTGTATCGTTCTACATCGAAAATTGAAAATTTATTGTAACTTCAAAATTTCTAGCACGAATATGCTGAAGTTTTACATAGGCTTATCAAATGGCCATCTGCCTCGATTACTGTTAAAATTTTTAAGGTTGCTATTCAAAAAAATTTTAACATCAATTTTGATAAAATATTTCATGTACTCAAAATTATTTTAAAATAAAAAGTAAAAGTGTAAAATGTGCAGAATAATTCATACTACTATATAAAAAATTAGAGGTAAATAGTTACATTATTTCTCAAGATATCAATAAAAATTCAAAATTTTACTTTAACATTAGAAACTCAAAATTTCATTTGTTTATAATTCCGAAACCAAAAATGCTAGGATGATGAAACTTGGTATTCCAGTATAAATTTTTATGTAGATTCGAAATATTCTAAGATAAATATGTGTTTCCATTGGAAATTTTGAAGTTGGTGCAATTCTAAGTACGTGGTCTTTTGAACTTTTTAGACCTAGAATCCATTAGTAGACGTCATTTCCTGAAAATTGGTACCTTTCTTCCCCCCCGCGACTGTACATTGTGGCCCTGAAGTAAAATTAAAAATGAAACTAGAACTTCGTCAACTTCGTTTATAAAATCTTTAAAGTTTATTATTCTATTAATAGAGAGGTTTCGTACAACTTTGGAACACTCCTGAATTGAATTTCAGTAGTGCCACCGACACGGAACATTTTCTCAAATGAAAGAGATCTAGCGTTAGAATCGGTTCCTGCTGGATCGCATTTCTAGTCACTCAAGACGTGACACATGCATTGAATTTGTGTTCTCAGTTTCTTCGGGTCTCCCTATTTGTGCTGGCAATTGTTTTTTAATATGAATTCTATTAAGCGCAATTTTAGGAACCAAATTACTGATGCCTACTTGGGCTATGACCTGCTGGAAAACACCAAAAGTGGACATACTGAAATCTTAGTTGAGAATGCGAGTTTATTGCTCACACTGATTAAAACCAATGAGAGCAACATTTTGTGCGATTTTTTTATTTGGGTGAAGATGTAGTTGAAATTATTACTCGCTGAAGTATTACTAAATTTGTAAAAATATATTTGTGGCTTTCGAAAAGTTTTTAAATTATTATGAGGGTTCACCTTAAGGAATATTTAAGTGGAGTTGAGCAATGTCTTTCGCATACGTGTGTCTCGTTTCAGAGTGTTTTGTATTTCCTCTCTGAAAACATACAATTTCCCAACGGCCTATTCCTGACCAGGTAAATTATATTTTTTATTGAGTATATTTTTATTTTCCATATTTTTATGCTATATTTTAATGACAATTTTTCCTTTAAGTTTCCAAATTTATAGTGAATTTACAAAATTTGGACAATTTTGCACTCTTTTACACCACTCTAAAATTTTTCTTTGAAATTTTTTTAAAATTTTCAAAATTTTTAAAAACGTTACCGAAGAATTTTTTTACATTTTCTTTCAAGGGCGCAAAAATAAATCTCTTAGTCGGAAAAAAAAACACATGTTAGAAGACTAAATTAACTTGTGTTATCCTACATAAGGGGAAAGGCGCACAATCTAAAATACCAGGGCCATCTTAACAAACTTCAGCGCCCTCCCCACCAGAGTCTTAACTACGAATATGAGCTCCTACGGCCCAAAGAAAATACCTACCTAAAAACAAATTAAGAAGCAAAAAATGAAAGAGGAAAAAGCCATCTGTTCTTAGATTAATGCCTTATTATTTAGGAAATCGGGGCATTTTTGTATTTAAAATTATAATTATACAAATTTTTTGTTTTAAAATTTAAATAAATTCAGTTTAATAAGTTTGTAGGCGCCTTTGGATCAATGGCGCCTCTAAGCTACAGCCCAATGAATATGGCAATCCTGTTACATTTAAAATTTTTATTCATTAAAAATTTTTAAGAAATGAACACTGAATGACTTCAATTGTATTTTAAGTCGCTTTCAACAATTACTTCTTAATTACTAGTTGTATAAATACACCAAAAACGCGAAAATATTTACAAAAGGCAGAATGCGAGTTAAACTTTTAAAGATGGTTAACTTGCTTCAGCGGCCATCTCTGCAGCTACAACTACAAGGTCACGAAAATTAGGAAAACATATCACTGATAGCTTTTTTATGAATAAGAAATAAAAGTCTTACCACTATACCTTACCTTTAAAAGTTAGTTATTAAGATGTTTTCGAATATTTCCAAAAAAAGTCTTTATTGATTTTGAATTCACACACTGTTTTTTATGAAAACTGTGGACATTTAAGTCATAAAAAAAGTTTGTTTTAAGATTTAATTTAATAGCATTCATGCAAAATTTATATTATATTTACGAAATTGTTTCGCGTTTTGTCCGTCTTGAGACGCATCCCCCAAAGTATATATTATTTAGATAAGAATTTGAAACTTGAGAAAAAAGAAAGTAAATCAAATTGTACTACAATTCCATAAATTTAATTTTTAGACTATTTCCTTCATTAAAAAAAATTCTATAGATTTCTATGTTTTATTCAACTATTATTAAATTTTGCAAAGATTACATACTCCATAGAGAATAATGGAGAGGAATTAAAAAAATTATTGCAAATAAAAAAATGTTTTGAAATCTTACGGGATACAACTGAAGTCCATTTTGATTAAACTGAGCAAATTTCAAGCCTCTACTGATTTTAGTTCCGATGCTATGATATTTTTCTCGCTAGAAGATGTAACAGAACTGCTTTTCATTGATCGCGATCATTCTAGTTGGACTTGTATCACCTAGTGCTCAAGCTCAAATAACCTTGGTGCGTCAGACAGCTGAAGGTCAGACGCAGACGTCAACTTGCAACGGTCGCCGCTAGGGCGAGTATAGCTGTGCAGCTGTACAGGAAGAAGAGCATTATTGAAGTAGACGCGGAGGAGAACGCTGGGACAATGAGCGATGGAAAGGTACTTTTTACAGTGAAGGAAGATGAAAAGTTGGTGAAAATTTTGAAGAAATTTCCTTGCATTTACGATGCTTCTTTACCGCAATACAAGGACCAATCTGTGAAGGACAATGCTTGGTTAGAAATATCGGAGTGTATCGAGAGATCAGGTAAGAAAACTATAATCTATTCTCATTTTATTCATATTGTTAACATGGTGATGTATATAGGCTGGACACTATCTGTAAATTGCGTGATGAAAAAACGTTCAAAACGCTCTACACAGTGGCGGCTCCTGAGCTCAGGAACGAGGAGGGCTGCAATAAAATGTTTATCAAGAGAATACAATTTTAAAAACTACTTTATCTCCAAGTAGGCCAAATTTTTAAATTTCAAATCCAGATGTGAAATTTCCTGCTTTTCAAATAAAGTAAATAACCAGTATATGACATTTTCTATTAGTTTTGATAACAACAATTAAAGTGAATGTTGCTGTGACGATTCCTCTGACTACTACTACTAATAATAATAATAATCGGAGCTCCACATATACACTTCCCTCCTTGCCCAGTTCACTCGATAACACTCTTTCAAAAATGAATATCAAATAACTCATATTCAGAAAATTTATTTTTTTGATAAAACATGTTAAATACATTTTTTTTCTGAAATACTCTAAAAATTTCAAGGTTTTAGAATAGTGTTATTTGCTTGTATCTGTCGTCGCAACACGAGCCGAAACTCATAAACGGCCAATGAGATTTCAACTTGTGTGAGAGTGAGGAAAAAAAAAATTTATTAAAAAGAGCATCTTTCTTTCGTTCAGTTGGCTCCGTGCCAGCCAGAGCTGTGTTGACTTTCAGCCCGTAGCCCGTCTAAGCTAAAGGAAGAAAGAGTTGCTTTTTCACTCCGGATTTTCTTCTCAGTGAATGGATTTCGGAGATGGGAGGGCAGATTATTTTGCAGCTCAGACCTGCGTCTCTCTTCGTTTAGATTCATTTTATGCCTTTTTTCAATTTTTTATTACATTTTTTTTGCATTTTCGTAAGTCATTAAACTCTGAGAGTGGAAAAGTAATCCAATAAGATTCAGAACGAGAAATACAAGTTTAAAAAATAATGTCAGGGGGTGCTGCAACTATGCAGCCCTAATGTACGAACCGCCACTGACTTTACAGGACATACTGTTGGAACTAGCAGTGAGTTACCTCTTGGGTAGTAGGTGCTTCACTAAGCAAGGATTTTTCAAAATTTTAATTAGATTTTTAATAAATTAAAAATTAATCGAAATTTATCCTTTTTTTTCTCAATAAGATCGGAGTACTTTATCGCACAAAAAAATATACCACTTTAAAAATAAAAAAAAAAAAAAAAAAAAAAATTAGCTTTTCAGTGAATTATTCTGTAATTTTAATAAATTTTTCGAAATTAGTTTTAAATAGAATTTTGTAACAATTCTTTTCCTTTATATAACCGCGTGAAACAAGACAACAAGAAATTTAATAATTAATTTGAGTATTTTAACAAAGATCTTTTACTCTAACCACTCTCAAAGAATGGTTCAGTTTATACCTTTTCCCATTAATTTTATAATTTTTCTTTTTCATTTTTTGTCTTTACTCATCCTTCTTTAATTTTTGTATGTTTTTCATCTCTTTCCTTATTTCCATCGTAATCTTAATCGAACTCTCTCCCAACTCTTAGCTTAGGCGCGAATTCATGCAATATGATACTTTGAAAACATCAGGTCTCTTATACGACGCGAGACATTCAGTTCTGTGTCTTCTTTCATGCTGCTTGCATCTCTAATTCTTGGTCAATTTTATTTGGCTTTTTGTATATCCTAACACTCGGGGTGAAGACAGTGTTCCATTAGCTTATAGCTAACACTGTTCGCAGAAAATGTTGGTTTTTTTCTAATTATTTTATGGTTAGTATGGATTTCACATTCCCTGAAGACGCATCCGTTCTTTTTTACTGAAATACTTTCCATCCTTTTTTTGTATCACCATTGAAATATGATTTTTGACATATATATATTGTTGTTTGAATCAATAAATAAATGTACTTCTGAAAAAATTACGAATTCTAAATTTTTATGCAGTACCCCGGTGCTATTTGACATATTTTGTTAAATATTCTTGATACACTAAAATTTTAAACGAAAATATTCCACTTTTCTGCGACTAAAACTGACTGAGTTATGGAGCATTGAATTTCCTAATTTTAAACCAATCAGCGGTCCCGTCGAGCAAAAGCTGCGTGTTGATGCAACACCACGATGGTAGTATCTTCCTTGAGGTGGCCAATGAAATGGTCTAGAATCGTCTGAAACAGAGATATTCAAAGCTTCATAACTCGGTCAGTTTTAGTTTCAGAAGAGTTCCTTCTTCTTTTGTTTAAAACGTTAGTGTGCCAAGAATATTTTACCAAATATGACTAATAAGTCAGGGGGCTGTATAAAAATTTAGAATTCGTAAGTTTTCAAACTCAAAAACCGCAATATATAATTCTAAATCATTTCAAATTATCAGTCATATTCTATTCTATACGCCATTTGAAACCTTTTTCCAACTAGAAGTATATTACCATTTAACGATATCGAAATTAGCTATTGGGCCATGTTTAGAGTGTATAATGCAAATACACATGTTGATCACGAATACATAAAGTTAATATTATGAATTCATACACAATTAGATTTCAGATTTTAACGATATACATACCTATTTTTTATTATAAACAATTCCGAAGTTACGAAATCTACTGAGTTTTAGTAATGTGATAACCTTGGCTGGATGTTATCTCTAAACATAAACGTGTGTTAAAATATTTAATGTGAATGAATCTCTTACAGCAAACTCATCAGCATTTGTAAAGCCGCCACTCATAGTTAATGAGCAAAAATTTTTAGTTCGTAGTTTTTTTATTTCTGTTTAGTTTATTCTAAGGTTCGTTATTTTAACATAATCAGTGGCGAATCTAGTATTTGGGTCGGGGGGGGGGGTTAGAGGCATAAAAATTTTGTATCGTCGTGACGAATGTCAAAAACCTCATGGCTTACGTAAACCAAAACACTTTAACTCAATAGACTTTACTCATCTGACAATAAGAAACGTAAAGAACACTACAATACTTTCGATAATTTAATAAAAAAATACAATGAAATAATTGGCCAAAAAGTGTTTTCGACCGCGTGAACGTACAAGTACGAGTGGAATGACAACAAAAGTGGAGATATTTTCGAGTCTGTCAAGCCAGGAAGAAATGTTGTCACGTTTTTTTATTTATTCATTTATTTTTTTAAAAGGGAGATTAAGAACAAACAGGTGTAGTGTTTAAGTGTAGTGTTAGTCCGGGGGTGGGGGGGCTTTAGCTCCATACCCCCTGGATTCGCTTCTGAACATAATGTTTATAAGCTGGATACTATCTGTAATTGCCTGATGCAATTATCGTCCAAAATGCTCAACAGGACAGACCATTGTACCAAACTGTCATTATGCTGTCTGTCCGCGACGAGATCTTTTCCCTCCCAGTTGTCTGGATGTTGGCGGTCGCTATAGAAACATCCATTTCGAGTAGGAAGAAGTTCATTCAAGTTTGTTACATTGGCGCATTTAGCGCCAAATGGGAAGGAAAGTGCAACTGTAGCAAAAAAGAGAAGATGAATATCAACTATTCTTTTCCATCCACAAACTGGCGCCAAAAATAAAATAAAACCCAGACTTAAGTCTGTTTCCTGGTATTCGAAATGGATCTTCCCCAGGGTCAGTGGCGAATCCGGGGGGGGGGGGGCTATCGGGCTACAACCCGCCCCGAGCCAAGCCAGGATTCCTGATTTAATTTAACATCATTACAACTGTTTTTTCTTAATTTATCCCTTTAAAAAAATAATAAAAACGTTTCAGCATTGCTTTCTGGCTTGAAAGGCTCGGAAATTTTGCTACTTTTGTAGTCATTCCATTTGTACTTGTAGCATTGACGCCGTCGAAGACGTTTTTTGAATAGTTATTTCATTGTAATTTTTATTAAATTATCGAAAGTATTGTATTGTTCTTTATGATTCGTATTGTCAGGTGAGTAAAATATGTAAGGTTAAAGAGTTTTGGTTTACTTTAGCCTTGAAGTTTGACATTCATCACGACGATACAAAGTTTTTATGCCCTCCGCCCCCCCCCCCCCACCAGACTGGAATCCTAGATTCGCCACTGCCCAGGGTTGTAGTGAAGCCGGAACGCATCGGAACGGCTTTCCGGCACTGCTTTCTAATTTTTTTTGACCTGCCGGAACGACATTCCGTCACTGTTTTTTCTTTACGAGAAATAAATAAGAAAAAAAAATTGTAAGATACCTGCTTAAACAGCGCGGTACTAGTCTAATCCTTACCCTTTCCAACTTTGTATGTGATTAGATCAATGTAAGAAAGGCATTTTACTAATTCACATTTTTGCACTACGGGGGCCGTATAAAAATGATTTTTTAAAACTTTTTATTATCAATCCCCTTAGAAGTCAAAGTATTTTCATACAAATTTTCACTTTATTGGATGTAATTTTGTAATTGGAAGTATATGTCTAGGATCAATATTTAAGTAAATAAATGCTTGTTCCACTTTTTTGGGATACCCTGTGTAATGATATGTCACAAGCGTTGTCTGGCGTGTAGAGGCGTGGAAAAAGACTTCCACTGTTAAATTAAAATAAAACTTGGTTTATTTCAGTATCAAAATTTTACTTGAAGGGCGATGATGTTATTTTAACATCTTAGATTATATTTAAATGCCTCCAATCCATGATCAAAGTCGGGATAAACGCAACGCTCAAGCCAATGCTGAAAAGTCAAGTCAGAATAAAATAAATAAATAAAAAAATTAAGGCCTAAGCTTTTATTCAATATGCACTTTAAATGAGAAAATACGTTTACACATTATAATTTCGTCAAAATGAACTCAAAAGTAAAAAATAATTTTTCTGATTACAATAAAATGCCTGGTTCGAATAAAAGCGTGGGCGCCTTATATAGCACCTTATATTTTGTGTATATTTCCTTAAACAAAGGGAATGTTCCTAGAAGATAAAGGCGCCCACGCTTTTATTCGAACCATGCATTTTATTGTAATCAGAAAAATTATTTTTTACTTCTGAGTTCATTTTGACGAAATTATAATGTGTAAACGTATTTTCTCATTTAAAGTGCATATTGAATAAAAGCTTAGGCCTTAATTTTTTATTTATTTATTTTATTTTCTACTTTTTAGTGACGGCTGATACGAATACACACGACATGTTAGGCATAGTAAACCAAATTTAATTATTGAGTTCTCCAATATAAAACACATATTAAAATTATTATATACATATGCACAATTACATTTTTAAAATGATTTAATGACATGAACTTTCTGAAATAAAAATCCGTAATATATTACGTGATAACTTACAATTATTATCAACAATGTAATAGAAAAAAAGAGAATCGATCTACACAACTTTCTCTTTTTGCTTTGAGTGCGAAACGTTTGGCTGAAACGAAGGGAAAAAAAATCTGGTTGTTTGCGAATTCTAATAGAAAGTAAACCCAAGATTCGTAGAAACACGAGCTTTTCCGTCATTCATCGGTGCAGCGCCGGAAGTATAGCGTATTCTCTGTTAGCTTCGTGGTGTTGTTACAACCCTACGTAATATGAGGTTACCCCTTCCAAACTTTATCGCCCAAATATAGGGCTAAAATTTTAATATCATTTTGTTAGGTTTAAAAGAGGTATAGATTGCAATTCCTTTTGCATAATATTGTATTGTCAATGGGAACCACCACTGCGTTAAATTTCAAAGCTGTAGCTCGATTGGAAGTGGGTAAGAAATCGATCTCAAGACTTGATGACATGACAATCAAGTTGAATAAAAGCTTATAGGAAGAAAAATGGCGACGCGTCTGAGCTATTTGTACTGTGGGAAAGGAGATTCCCCTCATACCAAAACTGAAACGATTAAAACCGGTTGATTCTGGAGGCTTGTGAGCATTTAAAGCGATTTTTTAAGAATTCAAGTGGAGAGGGAAAAAAATTATTTTTGAACACGGGAAAAATCTTAATTTATTTTATATATATAACACATAAATACAAATTTTTTTAAGAAATAGAGAAATGTATATGTAATCTTTTGGATGACGAACTATTTAATTCAGCAACATACAAAAAAAAATCAAATTCTTGTATGAATTTAATCACTAAAGAAATTCTGGGGTTTTGCAAATTCTTTAAAATGAAGAAATATAAGTTTTCCGTACATCGCTATCGATTCAGATTTTATGAAAATCCCATTTCCTTCCGTTATATCACTTGTGAAACTTATTCCTTCGTGAAAAACAACCCCTATGCATCGTCTTTAATCTGCGAAAAATTACCTAATGCCATCTGTTTAGAAAAATTTGCTTGGAATATAAACAATAACAAATCTGTAATAGTTTTCATTCACAACAATAAAAATAATTTAACTTGTATAGAAGCTTGCGAATTTCAAAGATCTTTTTATCAGCATTCCATTAGATAATCTTCACGAGGTGCTTAATTCTCACAACTATGACTACAAAAATATTTGAAATGCCAAAAACTGACGCACAATGCTGTGAATAAGCTGATTTTGGAAAAAAGTCGTTTGATTGCGGCTAGAATTTATTCGGTTCTCGGCTGAAAAATAATAAAGCGAAGGTAAAAATCTTATATACTTTTATATCATCAGTAAACTAACTATACTTAGCTAAAATTGCAATTACTTGTAAATGTATGCCATATTTTAGAACAGATAATAAGCAGGCCAGATTATTAAATAGGAATAGTAGGCAACTGCCTAGGGGCCCCGCAATTTTAGGGGGCCCTACGGCTTCGAGGTATTTTTTGCGGTTTAATTTTGATTTTTTTTTTAGGCGAGATACTGAAGCCAACTCTTTTGAAAGGGACCCGCAATTTTGTTATTTCAGTTTATTAAAATTTCCAACTTAAAACTACTTATATAGAGATTAAATTAAAGTAGATAAAAAATCTAGTTTTGGAAGTTGGGGGCTCCTCGAGACTTGTATTGCCTAAGGGCCTCAGAGGGCTTAATCCGGCCCTGATAATAACTGTATTTACAAAAGAATACCCCAACTTTGAAGCGATATACGTATCTTCTCAACAAAACAAGTAAGCGCACTTTTCGACGGATATCAGTGAATGAGAAGTTCAAAAGTTCTTCATTTTGCGAGAGATCTTTGAGAGAATTCTTTATTTGGCATTAGGAGCGTTACGATCACACATATGGGATACAGCTAATTCTCATGAAGCGGAACGCGATTCTCCGAACGATGTCGAATGATTATGGTACACGATTTTTTTTCTTTGGGGCTACATTAAAGTGTTTTTCCGCCCCTACCGACGGGCATTGACGAACTGAAAACGTGACATCTAAATTGCAACACCGAGCGTAATCAAAAATGTGTGAGATGAGTTCTATCGACTGGATATCGGTCACGTTTCTGGTGGTGGTCACATTGAACACGATGCGACATGACAGGAACGTAATGAAAAATGTGTGGAATAAGTTCTCCCGTCGACTGGATATCGGTCGCGTTTCTGGTGGTGGTCACATTGAACATGATGTGACATGACACGAACGTAGTGAAAAATGTGTAGAATGAGTTCTGCCGTCGAATGCATATAGGTCGCGTTTCTGGTAGTGGTCACATTGAACATGATGTGACATGACACGAACACACACATTGACACATTGAACATTTATAATTTTATAAACTTTAAAATATTATTTTTGATTTAATTTGACCAAAGAGGTTATAACTTCTTTAGTTTTGTAATTGTAGCCCTTCAAAACTGGGGTATTCTTCTGTAAACACCCTGTAACAATAATGTCATGCATCATTATCATGCTAAACTATTTGATTGAATTTTATGTTTTAGTTGACGACTGCAAGAAAAGATGGAGGAACATCAAAGACACGTACAAAAAGAGGCAAAAGAAAGGGAAAAGTACTGCTGGCAGCAGAGGGAAGAAATGGCCACTGGCGGACTCACTGACATTCTTGAATAAAATAGATCACAAGAATGAGTAAGTCATCACGCAATGTTGTCTGTCTGCCTAATTTTTCTTTTTTATTAAAACGTTGGCTGCTGCTGACGCCGTTTGACTCACGTCTATGATCCATACCTACTATTATTTAATTAGATAATCCCTTCTGTATTATATTTAACAGATGGTACAGGAGGAGTCATCTAGTTAGATAGAAAGTCCGAATCTCTATCATAGACGCGAGTCATGGCAGAGAACATGTTAAATTTTTATTATTTAGGGGAAAGTTGGGTAAAACCGGGTAGCTAAGGTTCGAAGGCCGTTGGAGCTAAAATATTCGATATAGAGCTTGTCAAATTTTATTAAAATATTCATTGTTTATCGGAGTACAATATATCTATCAAGAAACGTCACAGTTTTGTTACTTTTTTTATCAATGAGTTTTTTATATCAAAAGAGTCAAACTACCCTGTTTTACCCTACTAGTGGGGTAAAACCGGGTACACATGTTATTGTTATGGGAAATTAGGAAAACTCGATTTTCAGTGGAAAAGTTGCAATCAATTTTATTTTATATGGTAATTTAAGAATATTAGTTACAAGATTCACATGTAAAGCAGTTGTCTTCTTCCTCCGCGCCACTGCAGCTTTAGTGGGCACAGCTAAGACAGTTTTTACATTAGATTAACACTTCTGTATTTAAATTAGAAAATGCATCATTAAAATACAAGCAATCAACGTCCGATATGTTTTTATCGTCTCAATCGAAGGAGTTATCAATAATGACTGTTCCGGTCTTACGCCACTTGGAGTACCCAGTTTTATCCCGAGTGCAGAAGTTATGAGAAACGAAATAAAATCGCGCAATTATTG
>BGPR01016140.1:20617-35229 GCA_013235015.1 Araneus ventricosus
GAATCTCTTTTAAACATTATCATGCTATGATTTTTTAGAATAGAGGCTCGAATCTCTTTTAAACATTATCATGCTATGATTTTTTAGAATAGAGGCTCGAATCTCTTTTAAACATTATCATGCTATGATTTTTTAGAGTAGAGGTTCGAATCTCCTTTAAACTTTCTTTATACTGAGAAATTAAGTGAAATTAGCAAAACAAGTCTTCTTCTTGGGAACATCACAGAAAAATTAGTATAAGAAATCCATTTTTTCTAGAGGCCGCAAAATGATTAAATGTTTGAAAAAGTATGAAATCATTTAAACTCAAACATTCTAAAAATAGCAAATAAAAATATGCCAAATATTAAAATATTCTATAAAAAATACTACCCTTCAATTTTGTGTTGGAATTAAATGTAACGAACAAACAGCAAACACTCGAATGGGCAGAATACAGGGTGACAACTGAAAGACTGAAGGGTTTGAAAAGTCATAACTTGTTCTTTCCAAACTATTATTTTCTATTTTATAGCCCATAGAGCATCCCAAGATGTTCTTTGGACCATACTTATTTATACTCATGATGCCCAGCAACGAGTAAAGCTCACTGAGTTTTTCCATTCCATTGAAAGATCAGCTAGTCCAATCCAGAGAAAATACCGGCAACATTTTAATGTCAGAGTGTCTCCTAACGTTGTTTTATACACATAATACTGAAAAAATCCATTAATTAAATCTATATGGACGAGTTTTCTGCTTTGTTACTTACATTAAAAACCTTGACTTTATTTGCATTACATTTGGACTTCCGCTTTGAAGATTCCATTGACTTAGCATTACACCGGAAGCAGGTTTTCAAGGTTTTTAATGTCAATAAACAAAACAAAAAAAAAACCTCGTCCATATATAAAACGCTAACATACGTGGCACAGAAAAGAGTATAATTTCTTTTTTGCCGATGGCAACGATCGGTTTGTTTACAAAATAAAACTGGTAGGCATGTTAGGCATAACATAGTCAATACCTATTAATATATTCGTTCGGGCAGAAAATAACTTTCTCGATAAAACATGAGTTTAAGATGAAGAATTCACAATATTTCTTACAATATAATGAAACGATGAATGAAATTGTTCAAAAGAGATCAGTTAGAAATGAAGTAGATGGGCTTAAGCGAGCCAGAAAATTGTTACATCAACGTCAAAATAGTTTAAGTCTTCGAAGATAAAATCGGGTCATTTCACGAACTGAGGTGAATAGCATGGAACTTACTATTGTGAACAATGTACATTAGCTACGTACTTTCAGTTATGCGCATACAACCTGGTACTTTTTTTTTGTCTTGGCGAATTTTCTTTGAGCACTGTATCGCCAGTTTGGCTCTAGAAGGGCCAGGAAAATCATGGTATGCGAATAACCGAGCGCAGTTGCTCTGTGCGGGTTCAGCTAGTTTAAAAATAAAACATTAAAATTTTTTAAAAAGGCATATATTTGTAAATATTATTTTTGTTTCAGTCTTCCTGTGGCCACCTTATATTATTTCTCTTTCGGAGGACACTAAAAATTCCTCAACGTCCCTTTTCATGGGATTGAATGCTTGCACAAAACAATTAGCAGTTTTCTGCTCTGATTTCTGCAACGGTTTTCTGATTCATTGCTGAACGTAAAGTCTTTTTTCGTTCAAAATACCGTTGTAGGGCAAGAAAGTGATTACTTGCACTGCCTTTTCTGTTTTCATAGAGCGTATTACTTGCTCTATATTTTAGTGAAATTGTGTTTCATTTGGAGCCACAGAACCAGCAATAGAACCAAGGGTCGAATTATTAAATAGGCAAAGTAGGCAACTGCCCATGGACCCCTCAACTTTAGGGGGTCCCTATTCGTCAGGATTTTATTGCGGCATTTTCAGAGTAATTTAATTTTGTACTTTCAGCTAATTTACAAACACCGTGCATTCGAATTATTTCAAATTACAATCAAGTAGCGTTTCAATTTTGAAATAATTTTCAAAAAAACATTCCTAATTAATTACCTTCTTCTAGTTCTAATACTGTTTTATAATTCTAAAAGTAAAAAGTTCCTATAAAAAGAAGTTTCATAATTTTTTTGTAAATTTAATAAATTTATTTTTTAAATTTTAATTTTTATATACACGAGATACTGAAACCAACTCTCTTTAATGCTGCACGCAGTAAAATGCTTTGTCTTCCATATTTGCTAAATCTGAATAAAACTGCTTATATACAGCATAAATTACAATCAACAAAAAATATTAGGTTTTGGGAGTTGATTAGGGGACAAGGGACCCCCAAAACTTGCATTGCTTAAGGAACCCTGAAGGGCTTACTTCGGCCTGCTAGAATATTCTGAATAAGCGAACGTTAACTGAGTAGCTCAGAAACCAAAGCGGATAAGTCCATTTTTTGATGTCTTCTGTTTTTTGTTAACTTTGATGGAATTAATAACATTATTTTTAGTTATTAAAAGATTCCCTTGTTGCTTCATTAGAAGTCTTTATATACTTTAACCAATCAATTTAGTAAGCCAAAATTTAAAAAATGATTGTTTTAAAAAACATGATTTTTCTCAATTTTATTTCCTCGCTTTATCCGCATTGGCTTCGGAACGACTCAATTATAACAAATCTGTGTATGCATTAAATTTTTCGATTGCATTCATTTTTGCCTTCAATTTTGTTCTTTATTATATCTATATCAACCTATATTTGCTCCAGAAATTTTTACTGATTGAAAAAATGTTAATCGAATATCAAAATCAAACTATATTAAAGCCTCGGTAAACTCTTTCATCACTATAATTTAGTACTCTGGGAGGGATCAAAATTGCTTTATTCGGTTCATAAGATTTTATCAATCTTTTCTCCAATCAGATATTTTTAATCTCTTTTTTACACTATTTTTTCTGATCCTAGTTATTATCTTTGCTGTTACATTCCCAGGGGAAATATACCATTTTTATGTAACTCTTCTGTTGGCGTTATGCAAGATAAGGAAAAACCTGTCTTATTTATTCAGAAAATCTGTAATATTAGAATGTACCTGATATTTATCAAAACCTAGGTTTTTGTTAATCTTCGAATTAAGAAAATCGACAGTCTTTCTAGGAAAAAAAAAACCCTGGAAGGTTTTCTAATCCAAACCTAGTGCAATATTTATTTCGAAAATGTACCATTCTTCTTAAAATGAATAGATTATTTGAGTATTTCCATAGTGGAAAGCGTATTAGGGTACTTTCAGATGATAATAACTGATCTTTTTATCCTATAGTTAATAACATGATTTCAATTTCTATCAAATTTTGACTCGTGATTCTATTCTCTGAAATATAGCAGATTTGTTAAATATTATATTAATATCATTTAATTTTTATTGATTTATTATTGAAGGGGAAATTAGCAGAGTGTACTACAGTATGCAGTGATGAGAAACAGGCTGAAGTAATCATCGTTTATTTTTAAACACATAGACGTAAGACAATTGTAACGACACAGACATGAAGACGTTTACTAGTACATAATTAGAAGTACATATATAGCCTCTTACCGACTCCCCGTGACAAAAACATTAATGAAATCATGGATACATGTGACGTCACGCAGTGATAACATAATAGTACATATGACATCATCACAATTGCTTGTGATTGGTTGAATATTAAATGAGGAGAAATAAGGAAAGTAAACTGCGTATTATTTCTAACAATTATATGATTAATGGAATCTAATCAAAAATCAGAAACTATCACACTACAAATAACAGCACTATTATAAAATATTCACCAATTAAAAACTGCATATGTCTGAGGACGTCTTGAGGTTTCGGCTTCGCGATCAGAGGGAGTCGAGTTCGAAACCCGATTCAACCAAGATTCCGCCGTGTATGTTGGATCTGAGGCACGTTAAATCTAACCTGGAAAATTATTAAAACAATCCTGCCTAAAAAAATTTATATTTTAGTGCCCCCCTGAAGCCTTGCATCCCTATTTAGGCAAAGTCCTCCAAAAAAAAACCGAACCCTATAGAAATATAAAATTATGCAAAATTCATTCCATTCTTACAATTCTATTTCATGATATATTTATTAAATAATTATTTAATAAATATATATTAATTCAAATTACAGTAAACAAACTTGCCCATTTCTTTCTTCAATCTCAGTTAGTTTAGTTTATATTTACACCTGTTTTGTTATCAGAGGCTGTATTTGGACGACCTCAAGTCTTTGAGAATTGCTCGATGATTAGAGGGAGGACGCCTATTGACTCCTGCCTAAATTCCGTACTCACACACCACGGCTAGGGACTCTTGACTTATGATTTACTCAGATCTTCCTACTCCTCTCCTCTCCCTCTCCTCTCCTCTCTCTTCCCTGCACTCTCTCTCCTTTCTCCTCCTCCTCTCGCTCTCTCTCTCCCTCTACACATATTAGAACAAGTATTTTAATCCCTGTTTTATCTATAGAAATTGCTTTACTTATAGAAAATTTCTCTTCTCTTTATCCTCTTCTTCCCACTCCCTTCCTCTCCTCTCTTCTCTACTCTTCTCCTTCTATACACACAAGAATCTTGAGGGAAGAGCTGAACTCGTTTCAGACGGGAAAAAAAGGTTTGGAACCCCTGCTCTAGACCATAGAAACGGCTTTTTACTTACCTGGAAAAAATTCTTAAAATGCGCTCTCATTTATATTACAAAAAAAAAAACACCATCATTGAAACATTATTAGTTTTTTTAAATTAATTTTTGAACTGTGTCCAACAATTCTCGGACAACCTGCAGACATCTCTAAGAAGTACCATCACAGGAAGCCCATTTTGATCAGCATCTT
This sequence comes from Araneus ventricosus, assembly GCA_013235015.1. Classification (NCBI taxonomy): domain Eukaryota; kingdom Metazoa; phylum Arthropoda; class Arachnida; order Araneae; family Araneidae; genus Araneus; species Araneus ventricosus. The sequence continues at coordinate 25,444 of BGPR01016140.1, forward strand.
CAAAATTCTTACTCATCTCTTCACAGAAACGAAACCTTCTTTTTTCATTCACCGTATATCAATTATGTCAGTGTTTTCACAATAGAAGCCTATATCGGAAAAAATGCAAATGTCTCTTCTGCTTGAGTAAACACTAATTCGAATAAAGAAACTCATTTTTACTGTTTACTTAATGATGTGTGTTGGTTGCTCAAATTTATTAATTTCAACGCGATATTAGGAGTGACCTTGATAATTACAGAACCATTACATTAATCACTAGGACTCACATTTTTTCAAATCAAGATTTGCGGAAAGTAGTTCATAAGATTCAGTATAAATAGCGAAACAACAGCATTTCTATATCAAAGTTAGCTAACAAGCATTTGCAACAGTTTCAGTAAACTGAAGAGGAAACAAGGCAACTTTCAAAATGGTAACGGTATTTTTGAAATAATAGTCTATTCAATAAGAAATGGCATGTCTGATTTTAAAATAGTAATATAAAAATATTCGTTGACTTTTAACAAAGTCTCCCTTTCATAAAAGTTTTTTTTTTGCATTGAAGGAAGATAGAATGAAAATACATTATAATACAGTATTTTTCAATTAAGAATTTTCAGATTTGAAGTCAGCGTTTTAAATAGTAGTAACGCAAAAGGTAAATGCAAAATTCCTCACCGACAATTCCTGTTGCTGTGAATATCATTAAATATCATCGTTCTTTATTAGTTTCCAAATGTAACTCTCTGTAAAATTTTTTTTGCTGTCATAATGTCGTTCAATGCTTACGTGATTGTGTGTTCTATACAAATGTAAGTAAATGATATTTTAATAATAAAAAAATAAGCAAAATAACTGATAAATTTAGAATGGAAGATAGGAGTCTAATTATTTATTTAAGAAATAAGAATTAAAATTAAAATAAGCGATAACTGTTATTCGAAAACGCTTAAAATACCGAAGGAGGGATTAAGAAATGATCATTTCTAATTTATAATATGGAAAAAATAAACCCCAACACATCACGGTTAATTAGGTACTCTTTGAAAATAAGAATACCCCATATAATTGATACAGAAGTAACAAAACATAAAGATTTTTTATATAATCTTTTTCAAATCCAATTATTGTCTTTTGCTCTTTTCTGAAAATTAAAATATTTTTTTGCATAGTTAAGAAATAAGGAAGAGCTATAAATTATTGTCATATTCTCTTTCGAAAGTATTGTTTAATGAATATAAGAAAATGACTGATTATGTTTCACGTTTCTAGAGATTCTCAGTAATTTTGTTTGTTGCTCTCTGCCTTGTGCTGTTATGCACGTATGCCACATGCCAGTCCTCTGACGGTCTAGAAGCCCGTCATCACCATCACCACGGGCATCACCATGGCCATCACCATCACCACGGACACCACCATGGTCATCACCACCATCATGGCCATCACCACCATCATGGACACCACCACCACCATGGTCACCATCATCACCATGGACACCATCATGGGCATCATCATCACCACGGACACCATCATGGACATCATCATGGGCATCACCATTAAAAATCAATAATGTAGAGGGATCACTTTTATTGCCTCTATTCATAATTTCCACGATTTGATATGTGATTTTGTATCACCTTGTTTTGAGAATAACGCAAAATTAATGAATAAAATACTTTTATAGAAATGAAGGCTAGTTCTTTCTAATTATCATATATTCAGTTTATAATTGTATCTACAAATTAACATGTAAGGTATGTAACTTTAATTATATTGGTCAGACTTCTAATGCAATTAATATTATAATTAATCAACATTCATCTGATACAAAGAACTTTAATAGAAATAAAATTTTAAACAAAATAGAGATTGGGCATTTTAATTCTTATGGCTTCAAAAATATAGAAATTAGTATTGTAAAAATAGTACCTAATATTAAGAATAGATTATGGTGGGAAACTTACTTTATGCACTATTATAATACAATTTATCCTTATGAACTTAATATTATTTACTTATATAAAAATGTAATGCAAATAATCAAAAATAATAGTTCACAGTATATTTATAGAGAACCTATTAAAGTAATACATAGCCACTCGAAGAATAAAAGAGCTAAGAAAAAGAGAGAAATCAGAAGTTTTGCAAAAATAAAAGAAGATCTTTCTGAATTGAGTTTAAACTTGATTGACAATGATTTTAATATTAAAAATATTAAGCGATACATGTTTGGACTGAATAAAAAGGAAGTTAAAGTTATTAGAGAATTATTTGATAACAATTTACCATATACTCATGGTTGGGATATTAGACATATTTACAAATTTATCTTCATAAAATTAAAATTGTCTAGAGTGAATAATAAAATTAAGGACATAGAATATTTTCCTTTTTTTATTTATGAATGAAACCTTTGATAATTGTAACTTTTCAGATATTTTGGATAAATATATTGTTCATTTTCCTATTCCAGAATATAAAAATCAAACGAGCTTTTAAATACAATAAGCTACTTGGAAGATTGATCTTTAACTACTATAAAATTAAAGAAAGTAGCAATATTGACAACTGCATATGTAATGAATACAACAATTTTATAGATAAAAAGCATGGACATGTAATTACAGGTGACTTAAATATAGTAAATAATAGTATATTAACAGAACTAATGAATAAAGGAACAAAACATGGAATGATTATATCCAATAGTAATCGGAATATTAAAACACAATTAAAAAAAGATATAGAGAATTTTATATTGAAAAAGGCAATAAAATATAGTATGCCTCTAGAAGCTTTTGAGAAGTATAAACATATTGTTTTGAATGATTTGTACAGACACAACTTCAAAACATATGATGAAACTAGATACTAGGATATAAAAACAGGGATAGAAGATCTGCAGAAAGAATTTGTTATAGTTTATGTTGACAAAGTTCCTAACAATTATGCTATCATTTGTAAGTATTATTATTGTAAAGTGCTTAAAGAACATATTCTAAATAATAAGGCATATATTGAAACTAATTTTAGTACAAAAGAAATAGATAATAGAATTGAAGCTTTTCAAAAAAATTAAAAATTTATTGTGAGAAATTGAAACCCCTTATATTTCTTGCACCAAAATTTCATAAAAATCCTATAAAATTTAGAAGTGTAACGAATAGGAGCTATAGTTATATAAAGAAAACATGTAAAATTTTACAAAAATATCTGCAAGAGATTATAAAACAATTAAAAGTACAAAATAATAAAGTAATTATTAATAATACCTATGAAATTATAAAGAGTATTAAAGATATTAATGTTCATGCTGTGCATACTTTTGATTTTCAAGATTTATTCAATAGTATAGATATTAAAGATATGATAAAAATTTTATTTGCAGATTCATGAAGATTTTAGCATAAATAAAAGGACTAATATTAAAAAATATAAAACATTAATAGAAGTTATATTAAAAGAAAATTATATTAGCTTTGACAATAAATTACACCAACAAAATAAAGGACTTCTACACGGTGGATCAGCAAGTAATGCTCTAGCTAATTTATATTTACACTATTATGAAAAAGAAAATATTTACAATAATTCTTATATCACGTATAGGTATATTGATGATTTATTAATATGTTCAACAGTAGAAGACTACACACCACATATTGACTTTTATCCAGAGTATTTGGTATTACTATAAACAAATGAAGGCTTTTCTTCTGCAGATTTTCTTGATCTTGAAATTAAAATAGTTGATAATAAATTAAGCACTGAGATTTATGATAAAAGAAACACTTTTCAGTTCAATATAAACAAGCTACCTATTGGGAATAGCAGCATCAGTCGTCAAATTTATAGAAATATTGTCTTAAATTATATTCATAGAAGCACTATTTTAGTCACAGACAGATATAAACAGCGGTCATATATTGATACATTTCTTGAAAATGCTATGAGATATGGATATGCTATAAATTTCATGTACGCTTATGTTAAAAAGAAATATTTAACGCCATAAATTAATAGTCTTTTAGATTTATTTTTGGTGTGATCATATATAATGGAATTCACAAAGATATTAGTATTTCACTACATAGGTAGATGGCGCAACTAGATTAAAAATAAGATTGCATCATATATTCATTTTTATTTTTAAGTACATTTCCAAAATAATATATATTATTATAAAAGGTTAAATATAAATCTATATTTAATATTTTAAGGATGTTTATTAAAAAATTAATAGCCTAATTTTGAAACAATATTTCCACTTTAAATGCGGGACTGTCTTAAGGATAGAGCTCAAGTCATAACAATAATTAAAACTATTGAATTGGTATGCTTTAAGTTATATACTTTCTCGTTTCTAATCTTGAAAGATTTTTGAGATTTATTCCCTTACTTTTTTGTTATTCCAATAATTGGCTTTCGCAGAGCGTTGGTGCCACAAATCTAGATTAATGCGACAAATCGGTTCCCAAGACCGATTGGCATTTGATTGTTGAAATTCCAATTCTGGGTTGTCTTTTTCATAGTAGTAATAGTATATAACCAATCTATCTTTTGTATTCCATTTGTGTGATTACTGATAAGGTGACTTTATTTTAATTTAAATTTATATTAATATATGTATATAGTGAAAATATAACATGTTTTGATTATTTGAAATATTTAACTATATATATATATCTATCAAAACAAACAAGAAACAAAAAACAAAAATTCAAAACCATACCAGAAACAAAGGACAAAAAAAGAAGACAAAAATTTAATAAATTGAAAAATATCATGGAGAGCCGCTCGTCAGGAAGAAGTCCGCCTATGATATTAATAGTGCTTTTTCTGCTAACGACATACGAAAATCGTAAAAATTTTGTCGCTATCCCCTCAAAAAGGACAAGACAATTAAAAATGGAAGAATTCTGGAATAAAAGACAAATAAAATGAATATGATTTTAAAAAACGAAAGCAAAAAATCCGAATACATAAGACCTTGAATAAAAATAATACACTAATATTAACAAAACAATAAAAGAGAGAAAAAAAATGAAAAGGCTTACCACCGCCAGGAATAAGCACACGAGACTGTAAGTTAGCAGGAGGAAATGCAGCCAAACCAGTTATGATGTTGCCAAACAGAGAAAGAAAAGGAGAAAAAGGCTTTGCCGATAGCCCTTAATTCACTGCTTGAGATATCGTCGCACAAAGTTTTCGGGAATACCATTTTTTAAAAGGTGATCAAATAAAAGTTTGGATTGTCTCGATTTTGAATTTTCATTTGAACAAATAGATTTAATACGAGAAAATTGAGTGATAATTGTGTTTCTATAAATTGTAATAGAAATATTAGTAGACAAATAGGAAAGTCGGTTGACTCTAAAATTAAAATCTTTTCTTTTGTCATATATATCGATACAAAAGTTATTAACAACATGTTTAATATACAGATATAAAAAAATCAACTTCAAACTGATTACTGTTTCTTTGTTTAAGAAGCGAGGCTGAAGGATAAATATTTTGCCACGTATTATTAAAAATTCCATGATTAAAAACAATAAGATCATCTACATATATGAAAGCCTGAGGATGAAAAAGCAAATAATTCTTTTCAAAATAATGATGGAAAGGGTTAGCTGTAATAGAAGGAAAAGAAGATCCTTGTGGAATGCCATGAGATTGGAGAAAAATAATTTCCCCATTGTAAATAAAATTATTATATATGCAAAAGTTACATAATTTATCCCAATACTCAATATATATATATATATATATATATATATATATATATATATAAATGAGTCAAAACATAATAGAAAAACAATAAAATAAAAATTCGAAAGAAATTTCGTTTTAAACCTCCACTCTGCCTTTCGATTTATTGACGATATTTTAATTTTTAATTTTCAAGACTTCAGCTCTATTTGCAATACCATCTACCCAGAAGAACTCAAACTAATTAAAACCAGCAATTATCAATTTCCAGCGATCTTCCTTGATTCATGCTTATACCACAAAAACGACTTAAAAATTGACATTCACGACATAAGAAACGAATTCAAATTTAACGTCAATAAATTTATTTTTTGGAACTCTAATATCTCATATAAAAACTACAAATACACAATTATCAATCAACTTATAAGAATCAACAAAATTTGCAATAACACTAATTCTGCCAAAAAGCAAATCATGCATGTAAGAAATAGCCTCAACATTAATAAAATCCCCCCCTCACTTTACGAACCTCTGATTAATGGATTTAAGATGTAAGTAAAGGATTGCTTATCAGAGAGATGCCGACGCGAAGTATAATCTTCGTGGTAGTAGTCAAGAAAATATCAAATATTACTCAAGTCGGTAATATTTGATATTTTACCTCGTAAACGCATCTTTTAAAGATTTTTCACCGGTCTCTCATTTTTTACTGATTTCTTCCGCTATTTCTCTACGCTTTCTATCGTTATCGCTCTTCCATTTAATCTTCATCGTTCACAACATTCTACACTCCCCTGGTAACAGCCAAAGTTAAACGCGAAAACTGTTACTTGATACTCTGTTCACACCCCTTCAACGCCAGCTGTACTGTGACCCTCCGCAAACACTGCCACGTCAACATCCGTCCTTCTGGTACGTAAAATATTTATTCTTACTTTTCTCTAATGTTAACACATCGTACTTCTGTTTGTACTATGCTTGCTTATAGTAACAAAAAATTATTAACACCTTTAAAAGAATAGTACATTAGAATTGATTAATTTGAAATATTCATATCCTTTGATTTCAGTGAGATTTTAGTACATCTTAACATTAGTAGATGGCGCCTGTATTATTATTAGAAATAGTTTGCAAATGATAATATGAAGAATTACGTCATTATTTAAATGTTAATATCAAATTAAAATAGGTTAATATAACTTTCTTAAAAAATATAAATCTGTAGTTAAATTATTAATGATGATTTAATATAGTATTTATAACATATTTTAGTTAAAATATTTTCACAATAAATGCGGAACTGTAATTCGTATTTAGCTTCTGGCATTTTTTGCTTCGACTTCGAAGCAGTAGGCATTTAGTTAATTTTCTCGTTCTTTTGTTAATATATTTTGGAGATTTACTCCTATATTTGCTGTCTTTTTCCAACAATTTGCCCTCACAGAAGGTTGGTGTCTATATATTTCGAAATAATGTGACATAATCGATTCCTCAAGTCGATTGGCATTTGATTGTTGGAATTGGATCTGGAATATCTGGATTGTCTTTTTCATAGTAATAGATTTTAATTTTATTAGCTTTCTGTATTTCATTGCGTGAATAATATTAGGTTATATTTTTAATTATATGTAATTTTAAATGAGGGTTTAATAGGTGTATATGATGAAAATGTTATTTGAGTTTTAATGGTTTAAAAATATATAACTATATATATATATTGAACTTTCATCTCAGGCCCAAAATGAGAACATTTCAAAAATTTCAGAATTTTAGAATGAATAATAAATTTTTGGACTGAAAGGGTTAATGTGTTAAACATCTTGCAAGAAATAAAAGGACGTGTCTTGAGAGCGTAAGTTCATGTGATATGCCAACAGGTATTAGATACTCTGTGCAATGATATTTGTCATGTGACGGTGTCGTCAGGCGAATTCGTTCCTCTTTTGAATATATTTTATTATAAACTTTTAACCTCATCATATTTTAGAAACCTTTTATGAACATAAAAGAAGACATCTTTAGAAAGAAAAGAAAATACCATATCAGATGGAAATATGTGAAATACTCTTAAATACTTTGACATATGTTCACGATATTAACTTTTAGAAGATAAAAAATAATTTCTGTAATCATATGAAGAAGTTAAAAATATGACTTATGTGTATAAACAGAAGAAAAAAGTTTCGGATAAAATATTAAAATTAATTCTAAGAGTAATAGCTGAAAAAATTTCACAATCTGAAATTCAGGGTCTCCGAGAATTGTTGGACACATTTCAAAAATTATTATTAATAATAATAGCTAATAATGTTTCGACTACATATTTTTAAAATGAGAGTGCATTTTCGACGTTTCGGGGGGTCGTAAATTACTGGAAATCAAAAATTGTTTTAGAGCCATTATCTTCAAAAATACTAAAACTGGAAGACAAATAAAAGCTTGTATTTGTAGGGAATTTTACGCTCTTTAATTCGTTAATTCACATGTAGTGTGAGAACTGAAGAGTTCTCGAGATATTCAAGAAAAACTGAAAAAAGAAACCAGAAAACGCGCATCGGCTTCTGCTAATAGGTAGGCATTGCAAATGGAAATCTGTCACCAGTGACTGACACTGAACATTCTAATTAGATGACCCCTTCTCTGCTATAGTTAAGAGAGAGTCATTTTTCTTCTAGTTTTATTATTTTCGCAGATAATGGCTCTAAAATAATTTTTGATTTCCAATAATTTACGACCCCCCTAGACCAGAGGTTCCCAACGTGTGGTACGCGTACCCCTAAGGGTACGCTAAGAATCATTTGTGGGTTCGAGGCATCAAAGTTGCTAATGGCAGAAACAAGAAAAGAATGAGGGATTAAAAAAACAATTCTCGGACACCCTGCAGACATCTCTAAGAAGTACCATCACGGGAAGCCCATTTTGATCTGCATATTCAAAATTCTTACTCATCTCTTCACGAAAACGAAACCTTCTTTTTTCATTCACCGTGTATCAATTATGTCATTGTTTTCACAATAGAAACCTATATCGGAAAAAAATGCAAATGTCTCTTCTGCTTGAGTAAACTCTAATTCGAATAAAGAAACGCATTTTTACTGTTTATTTAATGATGTTTGTCTGTTGGTTGCTCAAATTTATCAATTTAAACGCGATATTTGGCGTGATCTTGATAATTACAGAACCATTACATTAATCACTACAAATCACATTTTTTCAAATCAAGATTCGCGGAAACTAGTTCATAAGCTTCAGTATAAATAGAGAAACAACAGCATTTCGATATCAGAGTTTGATTAAAAGCATTTACAACAGTTTCAGTAAACTGAAGAGGAAACAAGTCAACTTTCAAAATGGTAACGGTATTTTTGAAATAATATTCTATTCAATAAAAAATGGCATATCTGATTTTAAAATGATAAAACGAAAAAATTCGTTGACTTTTAACAAAGTCTCCTTTTTCTTTTTTTTCGCATTGAAGGAAGACAGAATGAAAATACATTGTAATACAGTATTTTTCAATTAAGAATTTTCAGATGTCAAGTCAGCGTTTTAAATAGTAGTGTAAGTAACCAATTTAGCAAAAGAGAAATGTCAAATTCCTTACCGACAATTTCTTACGCTGTGAATATCATTAATTACCACCGTTCTTTATTATTTTCCAAATGTAACTGTCTGTAAAATATTTTTTTGTTATCATGATGTAGTTCAATGCTTAACTGTTTGTGTGTTTTATATAAATGTAAATAAATGATATTTTAATAATAAAAAATATGCAAAATAACTGATAAATTTAGAATGGAAGATTTTAATCTATTTATTTATTTAAGAAATAAGAATTAAAATTAGATTAAGCGATAACTATTATTCGAAAACAATTAAAATACCGAAAGAGGGATTGAAAAATGTTCATTTCTAATTTAAAATACGGAAAAAATAATCCTCAAAACATCACTGTTAATTAGGTACTCTTAGAAAATAAGAGTACCGCATACAATTGATAGAGAAGTAAACAGAAAAAATAAAGATTTTAATCTTTTTCAAATCCAATAATTGTCTTTTATTCTTTTCTGAAAATCAAAATATTTTCTTGCA
>BGPR01016142.1:0-10857 GCA_013235015.1 Araneus ventricosus
TGCCATTATACATGTTATGATACATTAGGTCAATGGTATAATGCCATCGTGCATGTTATGATACATTAGGTCAATGGTATAATGCCATCATGCATGTTATGATACATTAGGTCAATGGTGTAATGCCATCATGCATGTTATGATACATTAGATCAATGGTATAATGCTATTTCCAGGGTGATCTGAAATCCATCATAATATTTTTGTATGGGAAATTAATAGAGCTGTGTTGTTACTCAGTGGAATATGGTTAACTCGGTGGTATAAAATCTGCAGCCTGGGAAGGAAAAGTTAAAAGAGAAAAAGGGAACTATGAATATTGGTATGCATTATTCCTTTCAAAATGTATCCCAAGCCTTTTTGGATGTAATTATTTTTTTAAATAGTTGCAAGTTAAAAAAATTAAACAATGGAAATTAGGGCAAAATTGCTAACCTAATTGCAAAATAAATTAACTAACTTTTAACAATATTTGCTGGTAACCTGAGCTACTTTTACTTCAATGGTTGATGCACTGTGCATACATAATGTGATACATTTGTATTTTTAAAATAACTTCATTTTTGTGGAATAATATTTCAAAAAAGCTGGTTATTGTAACCTATGACACTTAATCTAGGAAATTTCTGCTATCCATTATTTTGCAAATATTAAAACAAATTTTAAGATGAAAATATTATGTACTATATGCCTTAAACGATACAATTTAAATGCATATGCATGCCTTTAAATTGTTTTCCTATTGCTTTAGCAGGGCAGGATAAATAAAATTTTGTGGATGCCTTTAAATCATGCAAGGATATATTTTTCAAAAGTTTAAAGTAAATTTTGTAATACATATTTAACTTAACTTGCAACTGTTATTATTATGTTTGTTAATGAATTATTGATTTATAAAATATGAGCTATTGGAAAAACTTTTTCACTTTTTGTGCAATTCAGTACATTTTTTTAGTTTAAAATAAATCAATAAATTTTTAAATCAATTTTGCATATAATAGACTATGCTGTTTGTGGCTTTTCATGCAAGCATGAGAGCACATGTGGATGGGATGCGTGAATTTTTCTTTGCCTAGGGACACCAGTTATCTTTTCACTGACCTTGCATATAAAATATATATTATTATTATGGTTGTAGTATTTAGGCAAGAATATTTCTAATTCTGTTTTCATGAAAAAACACATCCTGCATATTTTTCTTGAGTGTATAAATTACACCTGTAGAATCTTAAAATTGTAGTTATAGATTTTTTTCAGGTTACATGAAATCTTTATTACTAGTTAATATTGAAATAATTCTTAATTTTTTAAAATCATCTTGATTTATTCCTCAGAAAAGATCTGAAACTTTCCGAGAGGTTATTAAACTTTTTTTTCCAGCTGTATGGATCTTGAAACGAGGTTCATAGTGATTTCCCCCCTGGATTAAAGGGCAGTGTTAAAACTTAATTTATTTTGACTCTTAAATTAAAGTATTATACAAACTTTTTTAACTACTCAACTGCTCACTTTTCTAACTAAATTATATAAACTAGTATCTTGATTAGATGGCATATCTTGTTTTGGGAATGCATTATCATTTGTTTTAACTATGAATCCATAAGATACAGATGTTTATTTATCCCACATAATTTTTGTATCAGATTATAATATTTATGAATAAGTTAATTTTAGTTTCCAATTTTAGAGATATGGTATTAGATACACCTGTAAGACATATGCGAATCAGTTAAGTGGTTAATATAATAGATAATTTTTGTTTGTTGTACAGAGGGTTTTCATTTTATTAACCAGATCATAATAATCTTGTTAATGGTGTGTGCAAACAAATTATAATAGTTCATCTTGTTTCAGATCAAAATTAAAAGAGTAGTAGTCTAGTCAAAAAATTTTGGTGTATAAAATAGTTATTGTCTCTACCACAGATTATTTATAATCATTAACACTGAAATGAGATTGAATATTGTATTTTTATTCGTGTAATAATACTTGTAATGTAGCATTAAAACCTTAATTTAATGATAGTCTGCTTCTTGCCATATATTTTTTTAGTCAACTTTTCCTGTACAAGTCGCTTGTTTATATCATTCAAAGCTCTCAATTTTTTTTATTACTGAAGTTAAAAATTAAAAACATAAATACTTAAATACATATATATTTTTTAATTCATATGTACATGAGATATAAACTAGGCAATTTAAAAAAAGAAAATACATTTTATATGAATTTTAGCCCTTAGAAAATTATTGAAATAAAACCTTTTTTAATTTATGAAGAGTATATATTTTTAGTCAGACATGGCCATAAGAAATACTTGGGAGTGCAGTTAAATTTAAAAAGATAAGCAATTTTTAAAATATTTTATTAAAAAATAAGTTTGTGGATAGAAAAGTTTTTAAATTGCGCTTAAACATATTTAAAGTTATAATACTGTTTCTGATGAAAACAAATGAATTTTTTTTCTGTGCTTTATACCTTGTTTTATTTATTACTATTTAAACTAGGTAAATTTATCAGTTCATTATATTTTGCCAATTTTTTTTATATTCGTCTGCCAAATATATCTGTTCTTGAAGTTATTAAATAGTGATTGTTTTTATAGATATTTTGGAAACTGGTATATTTTTTGACGCTGCCGAAACTCCTGAAGATATGCCAGAAGAACTCAATGATATTCCTGAACAAAATCCTAAAATTGCTAAATTGAAACAAAAGTTATGTAAAATTTACCAGAAAAGGGCAGCTATACGTAATAAAAGGGTAAGTGTATTATAAGCATCAAAGAGAGGAGATAGAAACCCGTTAAACTTTTGTAATGCCATTAATTATACAAATTTTCTTTTGCAGCTGCTTATGAATCGTGTTTAAACAAATTACTTCATATTGTAATTTTACTGTATTGATTTTTCTAAAATTAATTCTTTGAGAAATTTCTTCTTTATTTTGCTTGAAGTCTTAAAATGGATATGTGGATCAGCTTCCTAATCTTAAAACTGAAGTTAAAATTTTCAGTTATTTATTATTGGTTCAGTGTTTTGTTTGAAAACATTATAAGTTCAAGATTCCATTCTTTTAATTCTCTTGTTTGAATAGATTATAAGCTTGTGTGATACTGAAAGCATATTTTGCCTGTGCATCTCTATAAGCTATATTCAAAATAGTGAAGGACTGGAGGATTGTTGGTTTGAGACTGATTCTGCTAAAAATTTGCTTGATATATGTACCTGATAAATGTGAAATCTATTATCCTCGATCTAATATCCTTACAATGGGGTGATGTAATACTTCCAAGAGACAGTTGCTTTCTCATCTGTTGTCATTCAATCATTTTTCAACATTACAAAGTCTGTTCCAAATAGCTTTCACACAGCTTTAAAAAAAAGAGACCTGAAACCAAATCAAAATAGTGAATTCATGTTTTATTCATCAATTATTTTGATTCTGCTAGGATTGCTACAAGAAAGGTTTTTCTTTTAAATGCTTTTAATTAAAACAAGTATGTGTCATTTTTATCTAACCTAAATTCACATGATAAAGCTTATTTCACTATCAGTTTTCATCATTATCTTATTCAGATGGACTCTTAACACATTCGCTGCCACGGCAGATTTGTAGTCTCCAGTCCCAGAAGCCAATCTGACACAATCATTTTAAGTTTCTATGAAATAATTCGTAATCGGCTTCCTAGGTAAGACTGCCAATTGTGAGTTATCTCATTATTGGCAGTAAACACGTTAAAGATTGTTAGACTTGGCGAGGTTTTTGGCACCAAATTTGGCAATCAATTTGACAGCATATTTTGGCGAATTTGGTCATGAAATTTCTTCTCTTTTCTAGAAAATTCGGAAGTCCCCTGAGAGTATATAAAGCCTCGCTGCAATCAGTTCAGTTGCTGTTTTGCTTTGATCGATTGAGCGTAACTCGTGATCGTCGGTGACGAGGCTGCTGAATTTAGCTGAGTGACTAAGTCATTTTGCGTTGTATTATTTTGAGTTTTTACTGTGCTGTGAGCTGATTTGAACTGTTGTAGTCTTTTGAAGACTGGATTGTTTATGCTCTGTCAATTGTAAATACAGCTGTAAATAAATTTCTGTTTGTGCCATCTTGGTTAAAGTCCATTCAAACCACGAACCCGTCCAAATCATAACAATACTTTTAAGGATTAGTAAAGATATTTTTACTGTCTTGAATTTGGTTTTCCTTAAAACTTGTGTAACTGTTCTTATTCTCTTGTAGAAAAATTTAAAGGCTGACATTCAAAAAAAGAAAGCTAGAAAGGCAGCAGAAATTGAAAAGAATGTAAAAGCAGCTACATATGTATGTATTGAAATTAATTACCTGTTTCTTATGCATTATACAATCTTTTTGTTTTACATTTGTTTACTTAATATTATTTAATTTCTTCTAGACTCGAAAAAGGAAAGAGACTAAAACCAAAGAATTGCCTGTTGACAAGCTGGCTGAAGAAAGGCGCAAAACTCTACAGAGGCTAAAAGAGTACAAAAAGGTAATTTCCAGTTTCTCTTTTACCAAGTTTTGATAATTTAGCTTTCACGTATAAAAATTTATTATCTCGATCGTATGTGTCAACTATATTTTGCTTTTAAATATAAAGAGCATTTCAGGCCCTAATTTCTTGTATTTGTACTTTCAATACTATGCATTTTGTCAAGCAGTTAACTAAAACATATACATGTGTTCTAATTTCTTATCTCAACAGAGTAATTTAATTTTTAATTCTCATCATTTCAGTGTTCATTATTTATGCTATTTTCATTGAAAGATGAGTCTGCAATGTAATAGCAAAAAAGCTATTTTTAACATTCACCATAAAATAGTAGCTATTTATTTCTCTAGCGCCCCTTTTTTTGGTAATAAACTCATTTTAAGCAAGAGGGATCTTTTCTTTGCTCTTCTTTCCAGGTGTTGATGTAATATTTAGGGTATGTGCATACAATTTTAAGCTGCAATTATATATATGTAATTTGATGTTATCAATTTCTTTTGAACAGATGCTTGAATTAAAAGAGGCCAAAGGGAAAAGTTCTGAATGTTCCTCCCACTTTTTATCTAACTCATATATAGAAGAATCAGAATAAGTTTAATTAATTGTAAATTGAAATTTTGATCTTAATTTATTTTGAGGAACTTTTTAGTTTTTTGTATACTAGAGGACTGCCCTTGCTTGCTAACTCTCACCAACCCTCAGGGAGATTGCATGGTAATCCTCCCATGTTTGCTATGCAGACCCTGCAGTATAATGAGGGCACTGTGGGTCCTAGCAAAAACATGCTTATGATTAGGCTTAATAGATTTGCTTCTGATGTTTTAACTTATATGAGCATTGCGTAAATTTGATGGCCTTGAAAAACCTCTTTTTCTTGATTTTGTAAGCATCAGACATGACACATTTCTGCGGAAACGCAGATTTCCGCTTTTTCGGTATTGAATTTAATCATTCTTGGGATTGATGCAAATCTGGATTAAAAATTTTGTTAATGTGTTGGGGGGGGGGCTGCTCACGCAAACAAAAACTGTGCGCCTTGTGAAAATGTTGCGTATGAAGAGTTTCGAATTCATAAAATATTGCGTAATCCTGCCGAAAGTTATGTATCGTCGTTTTGCCGCACTTTGGGGTCAAAGTTTAGCATTGAGAGGAATGCCTGAAGGTTGTATTCTTTTCTTTCTCGTTTCGTTCAATTTTCTTTCATCTTATCCAATCAGAATTTATTCCGAATTTTGATTGGATGAAAGAAAATCATCCATGAATTTCTTCCGATCCGAATTTCGCGAGAAAAAAATATCGCTAGATCTCCGTGAAGGAAGCCATTTTATTTTCGCGTTCTTTTTAACATTATTTTCTTCGTTTTTGTTAGTTATTTCAATTTCATTTTTGTTAGTTTTCGTTCCCTAATGTTTGTCTATCAACACAGACATGACACATTTGTGCAGATTTCAGCGTTTTCGGCATCAAATTTTGTCATTCTTGGATGTAAATCTGCATTAAAATTTTTGGTAATGCATTGGGGGGAGGGGGGTGCGAACACAAAAGACCTGAATAGCACACAGTATTCAAAATAATGTCAGATTTGATAGATAAAAGATCAGGAAGAATGTATATTGAAACATTTTTTTTCAATTTAGAGTGTTAAATACAAAATGATGAGCAAAGAGCAGTCTGATGTTGAATATTTTAGAAAAAAGATTTTTTGCATGATGTTATTGACAGTAACATCTGCAAAAATTTAAGATCATCGGGCAAATGGTACTAAGAGGAACTTGATAGTAAGAAAATAGCAACGAGAAAAAAAAAAAAAAGATAAAAAACCCAACCAAAGAAAGAAAGCAAAATTTAGAAAATGGAGGAAAATAGCAGACTGAAGTATAAAAGAAAGCTTGAACTGTTAGCTCAAAAAATGAAAAACAAAAGTCTTAATAATTATGCGTAATCAAAAAACTTTTTACATGCCATATTTTTTTAGTGAGATAATTTTTGCCATAGTTTTTATTTTAACAAAAATTTTTACGTAATTCATTTTTCATGCATTAATTTTCTTTTAAATAATAATTCTGCAATATTTTTAATATCTCGAGCACTTTTTGTTTAAATTAATTCATTTATTGTTCAATTAATCATACTTATTTTATTTCTCGGTGTTTATGTTTGACATGATTCCGTATTTATGAAATTCAGCTTTTTTTGTTCCAAGCCCGTGTCATGTCTGAAGCATTTAAATGACAAACTGAACTTTCAGATGAAACTAACAAAGAAAACGGTAAGACCTAAGAATACAGCGCAGTCTCGTCTCCATACTCGCCATAATCAGGCCAGCTGTTAAAAAGCTTACCAAAAGTAAAGGAAAAAGTTATGGTTAAGGTTTAAAAAGTTAAAGGTTTACCACATTTGGCAAATAATCACCCAAAAGAAATTCCATTTTGGCAACCACTTCATATTTTTAAGTCTGGGCAGCAAATTAAAACAATTAATTTGATAACAATAACCAAATTGGGTAAAATCAATTATATTTTTAGCACATCAAGGGAGAAAAAACATTTACCTCAGGTCTATCTATAATTTATTTCAAAAATAACAATTAAAAAAATTTGTGAATTGTTACTTGTTGGCTATTATCCCTTTTAATGTTCACTTATATACTGTTTGTACTCGTATATATTTTTTAAATTTGTTGAACTTTGCTGCACACCTTGTTTTAAAATATTAAATGCTTGCCTCATTTCTGCGTTCATCGGAGGATTTCTTCAACACATTCATGCCTGTCAGAATCATCAATGTTTATTTCTTGATCTTGCTCACAACACACCAGCGATGATTATGTAAACAAAGCACATGAACTCGAAGTTGAAAATCTCCGAACCTAATTAGTATTACCGTTGACACTGACTTAAAAAAACTTGATTTGAACCTGAATAATTAATTTTCCTTAAAAGTAAATTTTTTGAAAGCTCAAAGGGAAGATTTTAATAATTACATCCAATTATATGCCTCATTCACTCATCTTCTTTCGCTACATTCATTCATGCTTTCATTCACTCACTTATTGATACAAACAAAATGTAAAAGCAAAAAGAAATTTAGGAGGGAGTTTTCCTGTTATCTGATGTTGATGGCTGGTGCTAGTATCCCTTCCCCATATCTGGTCTAGCTCGTTGGCCTTCGTCTTTGGGGGTTGCCACCTTCCCCATACAGGGTGGGAACAGAACCGGTATATCTGGGAATTTTATCGATCTGTAAAAATCGGGGAAATTCTTAAAAATATCTAAAAATCGGGGGAAATTAATAGTTATTTGTTACTTGAGTTATTATCTATAAATTAGTATCTTATGTCTAGCATTATTTGTAATAATAATTGGAATTTTAAAAAAACTTATATTCATTTATACAAGCATAAGTTTTTGATTAGAGCAATTAATTTCTTATGATTTTGTTAAAGAATAAAGATTTGAAGTAATATTTTGGCAGTTTCTCTTGTTTATATCTTTGCTAAAATATATATTATTAGGTACGTATTATTGTACTATTTTTATATTTATACTGCAACATGTTATTCTGGTACCCATGCAAAGAGCACTAATTAGTTATTGAACTGTTTTAAAGTTTTGAGCAAAGATCATAATAACCTTTGCTGTTAACATAATTTTACTTGTGTTGCAAAGAGTAGTTTTAATGTTTCTTAGAATTCTTATGCAGTTTTAGAAGCAAAGTATTTCGTTAAAATTTCCAGTATTTTTTGCATATAAAAAATGTAATAAACTGTTTTAATAGATTTTTTTAGGCTGTTCATTCCATTTTTCTAAAATTAAATTTCATAAAAAAATTCAACTTTTTTCATATTAAATAGCTGGTAAAAGTGTTTTTAATAATGTATATTGTACACATAAAGTGATTCTGAGTAGGGAGAAAGCCAGGAAACTAATATAATTAGTAGCCGTAAATCAGGGAAATGTAAGTTTAGTCAGGGAAATTTTTTTCACAGTTTCTGTAGCTACCCTGTCATAAACCCTGAGCTGACAAACAGCTTGGCAAATTTCAATTCAATTCTCTTTTTCAAAACTGATAATATTAAACGATGTAGTGATCAAACTACATCATTTTTCATTCATGAGCAGTAAAATCAGATTTTGGTTAATAATGTTTCTTTCATTTAAAAAATATATAAAAAAAATTTTTTTTTTGTCACTTTCATTTGCATGAAAAAAATCTATTGTAAGTACAAAAAAGAGAGGAATGAACAATAATTTAGAAATTTCAAATATTTATCATAAATTTGTGACATTTACATTGAATATCGTCATATATTACTACAAAAATACTTATAATTAATGATTTTGTATACCTAAATACAAAGGATTATAATGTTTATTGATCAGGTGATATAAGTTTCTGAAATTTAATTATGAGAACTTTTAAATAAACAAAATTCAGTTGTGATTTCTCTGAATGATGTTTATGTCCTGTTCAAATTATAGCTTTTTTCAATGGATATACTTAAAAATTAATTGTACTAAGAATCTTTCCATTAGAAATTGAATTTTTCTTGTTTTTTTGAATTTGAGACTTTACAAAATGGTATAAATAAATTTATTTTCTTATCAACTTTTTACAAGCTGGTCTGCCCCTTTAATTCAGTTAAATCGATAAATTTAAATATTGATGAGTTGTTTAAAGCAATTATAATTACATTTTTCCTAGTATAATTTCTTAAAAAAATAAATTTGTAAATGATTTCAAATATACCAATCATTTCAGAAAAGAATATCGGATATAAATACCACTCCAAAATAAATTATGAGAATCGTCTATATCCAAAATCAATCATCAGAAATAGAGGTTTACAGCAGCAGTTTTATCAGCTTAAACTTTCATTAAATTCAATATCACTTTGGAGAGTGGGGTTCCAATATTTGCTTATACATATAATGCTCAGGAAAGCTACTGGATGCTGTTATGTATTGCATTTCTCAATTATTAAATTTGAAATTCTTTTCATTTAATGGAAACAGTTTTAAATTACTTTTAATGGAAAATAATATAAGTTTTAAAAAATATTAATAGTTTCCTTTTGAAATGGGAGGAGGGGGGAGCAGGTCCGGCTCCAGGGCTGTGCAGCCTGTACTGTGGCACGGATGCCGAGCGTGTTTGGGTGCCAATAGTAAAGTAGTATAATTGTCATTGTCTTCATACCACAGTTAAATCTTTTACTTTAATTATTTCATTTACTGCAGTTAAATCTTAATTATTATAGTTAAATGATTATATTTAACTAGAAAATCACCCGTCATAGTATGACAGGTGCAAATTGCCTGTTCATTCGAGAGATTTCTCGTCAAATTTGACATGTTTAGATAGATATATAAGTGAGAGAAATGTTTAACATTGATTGAAAACAATTAAAATAAACATTTTTTTTGACAAGAAATTTTTTTTTGTATTTACATATTATTTACACTCCTTATAAAGCACTTCTCTGCTTGTCAAACTTTGCCAAAAATATTATCACGTTATATCATCACGATTGTAATAAATAATCAGGTGCATCATAGCATCCAAACTATATCATGAGCATGATATACCACTGGTGTGGATTTACTATTTTCTATTAAAAATGGAAATTAATTTGAAATATAGGATTAATATAATTTAAAATTTCTCAGGAACTATTCATCATAGCGAGATAAATTTTATATCAATCGATAGCAAATTTTATTTCACTATTTTAGAGGTATTAAATTTGAAATTAGAACAATTACTCTTTTAAATTTAAAATTAAAAAAGTAAATTTAGGTTCTCTAACAATGAAATAATGCTGTTTAACGTCTCACAGTTCTATGGCGCGGATTTTATTGTTGGTGACATCAGAGCGTTACATGATCAGTGAGAGACAGATCTGGGCTATTGTATTAGTAATAAGTATAGTTAACAATCATAGTTAAATCTTGTAGCATATATATCAATATACGATATATAGATGGGAGGAATGCCACAATGATTTCACATAGGGCGCTGATTACTCTGTAGCCGACCCTGGGAGGGAGATTTTGACATTTCATTTGAGTGGAGCCTAAATTAGATAAATAATATGCTATCAGAAAACGATTGAAAATTTATATTTTTGCTTAAATAAAATATTCATATTGCCACATAAAATTTTAATGTTTTGAATTTAATTTTTGTCCTTATTATCTGTTCTATTATATTATTAGTGTTCTAATCAAATTTATTAGTTGATTTGCTTGTCATATAATTTTAAATAATAATAGGATTAAAAATTTATTAAAATTGCACACCAAAAGAAAACATGGCATTCATGTTAACATTGTTGAAAAGTTAAAAATTTT
>BGPR01016143.1:0-10986 GCA_013235015.1 Araneus ventricosus
AAAAATTCGTTTTAATATTTTTATCGCGTTACTTGGAATGCTTCTAAATTTTTAAATATTATTATGCAAGAAAAATAAATCATATTTTTTGTTTATTGTAGCGTATGCTCAAACGTCTATTATAGCACATCTTTACTTTATGAAATAAATCAAATATTTTAAAAAAATATCTCATAAATTTCGATGTATATAGAACCGATTACCTAAAAAATTTAAAAAAATATATATATGTGATGGTCTCAGGAATGAGGAAGTTGAAACAAATATAAAACTTTTTAACAAAACTTTATATTACATGAAAAACTCAAACAGAAAGTATTGTATTTGTCAAAAGCTTGAACTTGGATGTTTTGATGAAAAACCTCATACTAAACCCATATTAGAAAACCAAATTTTTAGAATTCTGCCTCTTTGCCAGTCTCTGTATACCTGAAACGATACTTCTAAAACGGATGGAGATTCACTGGTGAAATTTAGTACTTGGTCTTTACATCAAAATAGTATATTTGTACCAAACTTTGGATCAAATATGTCAAAGGATAGACTGTTTGTCTGTCCATTGTTATGCGAGTCCATGCGATAGCTTAGGAACGGAACATGCTAGACAGCAACACCAGTCTCTCAACTCCGTACTCGGTTGCCTAGTCTAGCCTGTACCGATTTAACACTAGAAAGATGGCGTTTTCCGTATACCCAGAAAGACTAGTAGCGGTCATTTTGACCGCTCCCCTTTTAATAACCAAAAACACATTTTTCAAGATTTCTTTGCTAAAACCTTTTTTAATACATTTTGTTTTATAACTTTACATTTTCTTAATTTCCCGCTCAACAATTTTTCTTCATTTTATAATATTTATTTATGTTCAAGAAAATACAATATGTAATCTATTAGTAATAAAATGCAAAATAAAGCACATTATGACAAGGAAACTACTTTGAGCTACACAATATATTTTAAATTTATATTACATAACACCTTTAAAAAGTATACATTTAAGAATATAAATTAATAGATTTACTTACATCACAAATTACATTTACTTACATTACTCTTTTTTACGGTTTCTATAAGCATTCAGCTTTATCACTTTGCTTATACAAGAGCCGCAAACTGATCTTATGCAATCACAGCAAATGTTTTTAGTTTTATTGCGACATTGATTGATTTAAAATTATTTGCGCTTCCTGCTTGAGATAGTAGGTCCATCATCTGTACCTGAAATAAAATCGGAGAGCGTCGTTGTCTTAAAGGAAACATAGTTGTTACGCAGCTCATCAGCTAAATTCAAAATATAATCACGAAGCTTGATTTTATACCAGTAATTTCCTTCTAAATTACCCAAACATTGATAGCAGCTAAGTACCGCTTATGTACACTGTTGTATGATGTGCAGAATCTTTTCGTTTATGAAGAGTCTCCACCCACTAGTAAAATTACCAAGAGTTACATACCTAATGGCAAATGAGCTTCGTCTAGGCACTTCTCTCAACACATTATGTTGCTGCAGTCTTCCTAAAGAAGCATTAACAGAAGGAACTGTAGTCCAATTTTGCTACTTCTTCATTACGATGGTTTTGAGAGAGAGATGTTAGCTCTTGACTTGGCTCCTTCTGACTGAAATATTTGCTTGCTGAGAATAGATGTTTATAGATGAATTTTCTTCATTTGAAAATTCAGAGCCGAGACTATATTGTGAAATTTCTGTAAAACATCTGTCCGATGAAGTTGGTTCACGTTTATTGCTGGGAATATATAAATGTTGTGATAAATCAGATTTTTCTCCAAAACTAGAATTGTGCATCATTGGTAGAATTTCTTTTTTCAACAGTATTTTTTTACCAATGGTTCTTCCTGGCATCGTGAGTGAAAATAGATGATTTAACAGGCGAAGAACGTACAAAGAAACGAATATCTGTCATTTCAATAAAGCAGATGCTTCGAGCACAAAGAGAATTGCTGAGAATTGCAATTTTCAGTCCCCTCCCCATCTCATTTATATTCCTTCTTATCAAATCATAGTCGGAAAATAAAACATAAAAGAGTAGTAAAACAACAGAGTAGACAAAGCAAAAGATAGGGTAGAGAATTCCTTTCTAACAAGAAACATAGGGTATGTTGTTTCTTAAGCGGTCAAAATGACAGCAGTCAGTCTTTCTAGGTATAAACTTTTATATTGTCGATAATAACGATTAAAACAAATAATTTTTTGTTTCACGTGTTCTTTATGATTAATTAGGAAAAGTCAATGAAGGAATAAGAAATCGAAGAAAAAAGAAAGGAAATATGAGTGTTTGAAATTCATTTGCGGTCAAAATGACTGCTGCTCGTCTTACTAGTGTTAATAGGTGGGGCTATGGAACAAGTTAGACAATTTAAAATTTGTAATGTATTCTTAACACTAAAACTGTAGATATTTGACAAAATTTGAATCCAATAGCTCAAACAGAATATGCACTGTTTGACAATGCATGGAATTCCTTTTATTATATGACGAAGCTAAACATAAAACGTGTCATATTGCGGACAGGTGCTGTATTTTTAGACATTTCTTCTCTGGGCCACGGCTATAGAAATTGCTGTTGGAAATTCTGTGAAATCCCCCTTCTTAACACAGAATTTATCTGCTGGAAACTGTAATCACACTAAAGATGGTTTGATTGTGTGGTTGTTCCGTATTGATTCAATTATTGCCTACGAAATTATCGAAATGAGGGGTTCCACTAAAAACTCTTTTAATGTATCGTCAAGTGTAGGTTTACTTACAAGGAAAGGAATATAAATATATATTTGTTTTTAATTCATGGGACTACGAGTCTAACAAATTAGTGCAAATTAAGAAATGTACAGCGCCTGTCAAAAATTTAAGCGAAAAGATGATTTTAAAATAAGAGTTTAAATATCCACTCAAAAATGCTATTTTAAAACCATATGAAACATTATTAACTTTAAAACTTTATTTTTAATCAGAAGTTTTACGAATAAAATAGAATAAAAATTGATGTGTCAAAAGTTTAAGCACAAAACTGCTTTTAAACAAATTAATGAAACCACACAAGCAGTTGCACACGTATATTATATCTAAATATATAATAAGAACCTGACTGTTGGTTTGACGTTAGTTCCGAATGGCTAGGTCTAAGAATTATCATATGAGGAAGTATAAAAAATCTGGTGTATGGAAGCAAAACAGAAGTCAATTTCTCTGAAATTCCAGCCGTTTCAACAAGGTTGAAACGCGAATTTATTAAATATTACCTCGTGGTAAAAACTTCAAACTAAAATCTCGTTCCAGAAGGCAACGAGTGACCAGCCCCTGTTATGATCGGTGCAATAGAAACTTGGCTTCCACTTTGAATTATTGCCTTTCAGGTGTTACAAATATCATTGGAGGAAAAATATTGCATAAATATTATTCATAGAAGACTTTTAGAATCGGGATATATGAAAAACCTTAAGAGGCGCAATTACTTTGCTTGGAACCACACCATAAATAAGCTCGATAACAGCGGGTCCAACGGCGCATGTCATCTGATGATATGTGGCTTAATGTCTTATTAAGTGAGATATAAAATCGGAATTTGGTCGGTCGTGATAGGTTTGCATGCCACTGACATGATCTTTGAAAAGAACCATGGAGTATGCTTAGTAGACACCAAGGCAGTGAATCAATGATGATATGGAGATCAATTTGTTTCGATGGACATCAAATTAAAAGCTACCGAGAGACACTTTCCAATCATTCGCTCCCTTTGTGGGAATTTTTAGGTGGAACAGATTGGACTTTTCAACAGGACAAAGCTCCAATCCATTACTTCAAACCAACGTAACAATGGCTTAAATCCCACATGGTCTCGGTTTTGAAATGGCAGCCCTAAGCCACGATTTTCACCCCATAGAAAACGTTTCGGGTATCGTCTCACGTTCGAGTTTAAGTTATATCAAAATAGAAAGCGGTATACTTAAGTTGAAATCAGTCATTGAAGGATGCTTGATGTGAACTAAAGTCAGAACTTAAGTGTTCCGTGGAAAACCATTGTAGAATATACCTTCTTTATTCATAATCGTATCTTTTTTTCTCATTCTGACGGTCCGTAATGTTTTAAAAATATTTTTTGTCCCTGCCAAAGACTGTCTCTTAGAAATAACGATTCCATGGTTATTGAAGTTAAGATATTGTTTCAAAGTATATATTGACCAGAAACTATTCCTATATTATGAAATACTCCTATAAGACCATAAAATCCAACATTAAACAGTAATACAGCTATTGATGTCCCAAAACGTGAAGTTTGTAACTTGACAAATGTGCATTTTGGCAAAATTGTCTACAGAAGATTGTCAAAACTTATTTAAATTGACTTGGCTTGCAGATAGAGTATATAGCAAATTAAAAGAAGTAAATGTAAATTAATTTATTATTCAGAGTGTAGTGTATTTGGTAAAACGATGGAAAATAGCTTTCTGGTTTCGATTTTAGCCACCGTGTTTTATAAAAAATTCTATAACTCCGTTTCTTTTTATTGCAGAAATAAGCTTTTATTTTAACTCAAATTTTACTTTTTTATAGATATGCAAAATTGTAATTAATTTTTCATTCACTTTCTGATTTGCACTATATCTTCAGAATCCAACTGTCAGTTAATCAATTTATTTAATTAAATTTTGATTCCATATGAGTCCACATGGCAATGAAATTCTCAAAAACTGCTTATAAGTATCCCTCATATTTATAATTTTGAATTATAATTTCAAGACAAAAAATCAGAAAATAATTACATTTAATAAAATTTCACGTTTAAGTCCATTAATAAATGTTTGTTTCGTTTATTTTATAAAATTTATTTGAAAATGCAATGGTCCGAGTAATTTGATTATGTATCAAGTGTAAGTGTCCAATTTATTTTTAAAATTTATTTTGTTAATAAAAGAGTGAGTGGCAACAGAACAACAAGATTATCACATTCAGGCGTGTAAACATCATTATTCGCTTATCGCTGTGTGCCTTTGTCCGTATTCTCGTTAAATAAATGTTATATATTTAAATAATCTTTGGCTATCTTTGTTTCTAAATTTATATTTAAAGTTATTCACAATCTAAAACATTTATTTTATCTCTTATACAAGCTATTCGTAGGTTTATGATTAATGTGGAAAATGCTACTAGAATAATTTATAGATATTTAGAATGACTATGGAATGTTTTAATGACAAATCGTAATAATATCTTAAAAATAATTCATTTTGAATACCCAAGACTTATATATCTTTAGATTTTTATTTTGAGGATTAAATTGTTTGAGAAGGAAAAAAAAACGAATGAATAAACTGATTTTACTATGAAATTTATAATTTTTTTCTTATTAAAATGGCTTGCATTATAAAGCTATTAATATAGAAATAAAGAAAATATTTCCAGACTTTCCATTTTGGAAATCAAACAAACGGGAAGCACAAGGTAATACATTGGAACCTCGCATAGTGAGCACCTCTCATAACGAGTAATTCTCAAAACGAGCGAAATAAATTGTCATATGACGATATCTGCGCAAAACGTAGTGTTCAAGTCAAGTGAATAAGGACGTCCGAGAAAGGGGGGCAAAGAAAGGAGACTACTGCGTGAGACAGACATCTAGTTTTCATGGAAGTGGAAGGGGGATGAAAAAGTTCGCACTACGCCTGTCAGGCTGATTGCGCTCGACGGAGGGTTAACAAATAATAATTATTTTTTTGAAGTATATAAAATGCTTTTAAAGAGTCTGAATAAAAATTTTTACATTTGTAGTACAAATACACAATTATATTTGATGTTAGAATTAAAATGCATCTGATGAAGAGAACCAAGTATATAAAATGCTTTTAAAGAGTCTGAATAGGTATTTTTACATTTGCAGCACAAATACACAATAATATTTGATGTTCGAAATAAAATGCTTCTGATGAAGAGAACTAAGTATATAAAATACTTTTAAAGAGTCTGAATAGGTATTTTTACATTTATAGCACAAATACACAATTGTATTTGATGTTAGAATTAAAATGTATGACTTGATGTTAGAATTAAAATGCATCTGATGAAGAGAACCAAGTATATAAAATGCTTTTAAAGAGTCTGAATAGGTATTTTTACATTTGTAGCACAAATACACAATTATATTTTATGTTAGAATTAAAATGCCTCTGATGAAGAGAACCAAGTATATAAAATATACATTTAGAGAATTTTTATTTATCATAGTGTGAGTAAAGGTTTTTCTCTTTTAATGTAAATTAGAGACAAATTCCAAATCAGAATTCGAATTCGGTTTATTATTTAAAACATATTTTGGTGAGAAGATTAAAAATCCCTCCTTGAATTCTGTACGTAATATCATTCATAAGTCCAAGTTTTGTATTTTATTAGTAGAAAGATAAAATACATTGATAACATTCAAAACATATCTGTATTTTATAATATAAATTGAGAAAAACAGATTGACAATATTCATAACCAATGTAAAAATAAATTTTATGGGAGATACGCAGAACTCTAACAACAGTTAGTTAGAAATTATACAAAAGTTTTTTATATTTTTCCGTTTATACTGAAGAGGATTGATATTGTTGACAAAAAAATAATAGCAGAACTATAACAAAAATCACAATTCCTATCAGTGACTTTATTTTAATGTATTAATTTTAACCACTTAACAGTTTCTTTTTTCTGCCATTATGTGTCCAAAAATGAGCACATTTTATAAGCAATTTTTAATTCAAATTGATTTTATTACTTCAAATTAGTAGTCAAAACAGTAAAGGGGAAAAGGACCTAAAAATTAATTTATCTAAACCTAACCTGACCTAAAAACTGGTTTACATTTGTTTTATTATCCAACATTCATTAGACTGATCGAGCCATTTACTAGAAACATTGCAATGTAAAGAATTGAAAAAGGCTGGAAAATTAGTGGATTGTCTTTGAAAAATGACCTACCCCAGCGGCGTTCGGGAAAATCAAAGAGGTCCCCGTTTGCTGTGCCCGAACGGTGTTCGGAAAAATCTGTTAAGTGGTTAATATAAGTAGGATTTCACTAATGATAAATTTATAGAAACCATAAATGGGCTAGGAGTAAAACACATTTTCCAATGAAACATAATTGTATTTGCTTACTAATATGTAGTTAGAAGATAAAAAAATTCTTACGTGCTATGGACTTAGAAAAGAGAATACAAATATCAATAAAAGCATGCTGCGAAATTTATGTCTAGATGGCAAAATATTAACTATATATACAAAAATGTATTTCATTTACCTGCTTTTTCCCTCTTGTATTTCACCTTCATTGTGTTTAGAACCAACTTAGGATTTGTTTCGCTAAGACTGTCCCATTCGTCTGAACCAAAAACCTCCTCCTCGTGCTCCAAGATGAAGTCTTCAACAAGCTTCTTCAGGTCTGTATCACTGTGGGTGTCTGCTAGAAGTAGGAGTTCGCTGGCAGTGGGCGTGCTGAGACTGTCAACCAAAAACGATGAGCATAAGACCTTCAACTTTTCAATTGCATATTTGTCTCCCGCGTAGTAGAGTTTGAGAGCAGATTCCCACCGCAGCTCTTCGAGATTGTCGGAGTATAAGAAGAGAAGAAGTCGATGCACAGTTTCATTTTCCAGGTCTTCCACTTTGATGCAGTCAGTGATTTTCTCTTTCATGTCGTTGGTTAGCATGGCTCTGAAAACAGAGGATCTCGCACAAAGCACATTCTTGTGGGCTGGGAATGATTTTGTTGAAGTTTTGAGCACCACATCAGTAAGAAGTTGATCACTGTAAAGTGCTGTAAAGTCGTCTTGCACACTGGGACACATAGACAGTTTTTCTGCAGCATTATACATGATCTTATTCTGATCATTATTTGTCATCTGATTTAGGGCCACAGAGGGTGTTGTCGAAGGCGCAACGTTGTAGGCAGAAAATGTGTTTGCTTTCAACTTCATATTAATAAGACACTGATTGTTGTGATTCACTTCCATGTCTGCTGATGGACTAAGAGGAGCAGACAAGTGTTCTGCAGCCTTGTTGCCATTCTTCCCCATTGCATTGTGATATTTTTGATTGTATGCCGCCAAAGGTATCTTATATATAATTTCTTCAATTTTGGCATGTTCCGCACCAGTGGAAAAAGTACATTCGCATAGCAAAGACAATTCGTCATTTGGCAAATATTCCCATTTCTTGTTCAGAAGGAACTGCCTTGTTAATTGCCTTTCCAATTTTTGAATGTCTGTTCCTACATCCAAAAATCGATAGTCAACCTCACCGCATTCTTTAGTATTTCCAGATTCGTATAGCAACGAAAGTTTTTTTCTGCAGAGAATGTAATTACTATCGGATGGTACGATTCCAACAATGACCGGGTCATTACCGGCCAATGTATTACAAACAGAAAGACTGCTAGAGATGACACATCCTGTTTTTGAATGAGATGGGATCTGGAGAATCTTCCTCTCACCCAGTTTGAGAGCGCTGAAATTTTCCACTCTATGAAGAAAACAAATCTTTTCAATTCCGATGCGAGTTCGAGTAGAGCATTGCCCTACATTGTGGACGCTCCCTTCCCCCTGCCACATCCTACAGCGCACGCCCAGAGTGTCTCGGGGTAAGTACTCGGTATTTCTTCGTACATATAACTCATCCATATCTAGCAAAAGCTTAAATCCACATTCATCACCATTTCTGAAAGCGTGCTCAGATTCTTCCGAAGAAAGGGTGGATCCATCCGCTGTAATAACTGAGATTTCGAGCTTTAGCGAAACGCTTTCCGGACCAGCATCATGAGCACTTCTCTTGAGGTAAACGGAATTGAGATCCCTTCTTTTATATTTTAGGTATCCTGGGTATAAACATATAGACCAAGATGTGCCCTCCAACACTTCGAGTGTGACTTCTGGGCTGAGCAATTCTTTGTCAGTTGTAGTCCAAAAGTAGCTGTAGTTTTTTATGAACCACAAGAACGTGTATTCCTTCTTTCCGCCATTCATGGCGCCTCTGTTTTTTATTCTTTGCTCTCAAATCTGTGCTCTAATGAGAGAAAAGCCAAAAAGGAAGCTAGCGTGTCATTTCCTATCCGTCTACATCTGTCTCTCCTTCCTTCCTATAATCAACTGAATAAAGTTCAACGATGGGGAGATAAGTTCTGAGAAACTGATAGTGTGGCGAAGTCTGAACTTTGGGTTTTTGTTTTTTTCTGCACTTTCGTCCATGAATGCGTTGATCAGTCACGAGTCCTGGTGTCCTCTGCCTGGAATATTTTTCACGAAACATATTTTCACCAGTAAATCCGTGAGAAAACTTATGCACACTCAACTCCTCCTCCTCCCCCAAAATGATTAGTCTCTTATTAGGTTGTTGAAACTGAATAGTCGTTAAAGCGCATACACAAAATAGGAAAGGCGCTTTATTGATGTGAACGATATCTCTTTGTATACAATATTCAACGGTAGAATGCAGCCGTCTAGAATTTTTTAATTTGTCATTTTCGATAATTGATGCTATTTCTTTTAGATTTAGGAACTCTTGAAAAGGGTGCATAAATTACGTTGTTTATTAGAGTTATTTTGTTTTATTTAGGCAAGAGGGGATATTCGCATTCATAGTATTTAAGGTATTTATATAAAATGAGAACGGGAAACTGTTTAATCGAATTTAGTAAATATTATTATTAATACTCAGTTTCAAAATACTATAAAAAGAGACCACTAACAGTATGGGTGCCACGTTCAACGAATGCAGATGAAGATCCACGTTGGTCTGAAACTTGCGACTAAATTGCGCTGAGAAAGTATATCTTGGCGAAACGCATTCATATCGCTTAAGGACTTTTATCGCTAGATTGGCGTTGCACCATAATGCCTAAATTTTTATTTATTTTTAAACTTTAAACAAATAACGTATTTTAACGGAAAATGAATTTGCTATGTCAGGAGTCGATCAAAGATACTATCTACTAACACTTTATTCATAGTTGTAGTCATTGTATTAGTTGACGAAATAGGATATTGACAACAAGAAATGGGATCTTTGGAATATAAATTACAAATCTGCTGAACAAATTGGAACACAAATCAACATGATATTTCTTGCCAGTGATGTATGAAAAGGCGCATACTTAGCAATAAAATCAATGTTAACTTTTACTCTTTCGTATATGGAATTGTGATTGTCAATAAATTCGACTTCGAGATATTGATAGTTTCGACACTTTAGAGTCTTGAGTGTGAAAAAGAAACATTTATGAAATGATGTCTGTCAATCTATGTCACCGGTTCGGTTGCCGTAACGGCATCAGGTACGGGGACAGGGGCGGCGTTCTGTCTATCTGTGAGTCCCATGTCCATCCAACTAGTACGGCAACTGTAATGGTTGCAGGAACATGGACATGGGGCGATGTTCTGTCTATCTGAGAGTCCATGTCCATCCAACTAGTGCGGCAACTGTAATGGTTGCAGGAACATAGATATGGGGCGGTGTTCTGTCTATCTGTGAGTCCCATGTCCGTCCAACTAGTGCGGCAACTGTAATGGTTGCAGGCACGGGGACATGGGGCGGTGTTCTGTCTATCTGCGAGTCCCATGTCCGTCCAACTAGTGCAGCAACTGTAATGGTTGCAGGAACAGGGACATGGCGCGGCGTTCGATCTATCTGTGAACTCGATAACTCAAAGAGGCAGAAGAATGAAATTAAGTATGTGATCTTTTCATCACAATTGCATATTTCTCTTACATTTGGAACGAAATTCCTCAACCAGAAGTCTGTGTGTTCATCCTCGAGCATGCGAACATGGTAACTAAAAAAACCGCAATGATCTAGATGGATGCAATTGTTGTCAGGATGTAAGGCCTGGCAGTATTTGGGTTTTACTGATTAAAAAAAAATCAAAACGCAATTGATTTAATTTTGTATCTGGGATAATGATACATCTTTGCTTATTTAATGATTATTGGAGAAGTCTGGCTTA
>BGPR01016143.1:10996-21759 GCA_013235015.1 Araneus ventricosus
GCAACTGTAATGGTTGCAGGAACAGGGACATGGCGCGGCGTTCGATCTATCTGTGAACTCGATAACTCAAAGAGGCAGAAGAATGAAATTAAGTATGTGATCTTTTCATCACAATTGCATATTTCTCTTACATTTGGAACGAAATTCCTCAACCAGAAGTCTGTGTGTTCATCCTCGAGCATGCGAACATGGTAACTAAAAAAACCGCAATGATCTAGATGGATGCAATTGTTGTCAGGATGTAAGGCCTGGCAGTATTTGGGTTTTACTGATTAAAAAAAAATCAAAACGCAATTGATTTAATTTTGTATCTGGGATAATGATACATCTTTGCTTATTTAATGATTATTGGAGAAGTCTGGCTTACAAATAAAATTAATAAAAAAACTGAAATAAAATAATTAAAATTATCTACACGACACAGGAAGGCTCCAGATTCGAAACCCGATTCCACTGAAGATCCGCTATATATGTGGGCCTGTTTTTTGTTAAATCGTGCATCGGGAACTTCGTCCCTCCAGTGTGATGCGGAAGTTTCGAGATGGGGTGCCAGCTCAAGTGTCCTCCTCGTTATCTGACCACTGTTCAAAATTTCGAGGTTTGTCCTAAAATAGCCCTCATGTTTCTTCGAAACGGGGCATTCATATAACTAAACTAAACAACTCCTTATAAATGTTTATCATGTATCATACTATAGGGTTTAAATATTTATTACAGAAAAAGTTAGTGCAAGAATTAAAATAGTGTACATTTTTTAAGATAAACTATTTGTACAATTGAAAATGGAAATAAAATAAATTCCGCAAGGACTCAGCTAGACACGGCTTTATTTGCTATCCACGACCAGCTGTTCGCCTGTAATATTAATAGTCCGTAGCTTTACTTCCAAAGTCGCGAAATCGGTCCATTTGCTCAGTGTCGGGGAACAAAGCTTTTTTGTGATATTTCTCATTTCTCGGTAATAGAGGGTGATGGGGAGGAGACAGGTAACCGTTGATGACATGTCTAGGGGTTATAAAATTTTATGTGAAATAAAAATTGGAGAAATCGGTGAAGTTAGTTGGTTTAATTTAAATATATTGATTTTCTAATGTCTAACTTAACTTCAGGAAATATAAATGTTTAAATGCCTTGAAAAAGTAAATTATTCTACTACTGCGGTATCAAAATATAAGAATGCTAGAAAGAGTTATTCAACGTTAATTAATCGAATATTAAAAAATCTATTACCACTTGAATCATGCTCTTATTTACGAATAAGAAACCCTATCCTTTTTGAATTTGCAAATTTGTTTTTAAATCAATAAAATTTTGAAATTCCCGAAATATTTCATTAATTGGATAAATTCTGTAAAGAAGGACATGGAACAGAATAGGAAACAAGGAAACTCCGCATAATATTTTTCAGAAAAATGTACCAGTTTTTTGTTCATCTCTTTATATTCAGAGAAAAGATTTGTTACTACACAATGGTTATTACCCAGATAGCATGTACACTTGCAGCAAGTTTGGTTTTTCTTGACATTAGCTTGCCATGACAAACTTGATGTAGCAACTTTGCAGCGAACTTCCTGCAAAGTAACGAAGCATAATCGACCAACCTACTTGCAAAACAAGTTTTCTGTGAAGATGTTACGACGAACTTCACACCACGATTGCAAAACAAGTTTGCTGATAGCACACATACAGATAATCTTTGTCTCTGTTTTTAAAAAACATCCTATTTTTAATAGAATCTCCTAGACCGTCCTTCTTTTTATTAATTCAATAAATCAATGATAATTTGTAAAAAAACTAACTTTTTTATAAAAAAAAATTTGAAACATTTTCCATCTTTTTACTAAATATAGAACTCGCACTTTAAAGAAATCTATATCGCCTTTTTCTTAATATTGAAATTTTTACATTCATAAGCAAAATTAAACCTAAAAAACAGTCAATGTTTGTTGAAAAATAATAACTTACATTTTGTCCCATTTTAAAAGTAATTACTTTTGAACCTAATTTCTTAATTTATTCTACTAGAAAAACGTAGTTATTAACGAGCGAAAATCGCTCTCTCTTTGACTTCAAATCATATTTTCAATTCAAAATTTTAAAAACTAATAAAATCTAGAAAACAGTTTAAAATAAATCGTATAGATGCACGCTATATTAGCGCAATCTATCTTCTCCTCTCAGAATATAGCTGGCTGAGTGGTTAAGACGACAGGTTTAGGAAGCGGGATGTCGGGGGTTCGAATCCGAGTTGTCTTCGTACTCTGTTTTTGCTATAGTTTGAAATGAGTTTGACGCGACAAGCTTGTGACAAGTTTGACGCGTGGTGACCAACTCGTTGGCGTTAAGTTGTTTCAAGCTTGCACACTTGTCGTGTCAAACTTGCTGCAAGCTTGCAGATTTGCAGAGCAAGATTGCTGCAAACTAAAATTGCTATCTTGGAAAGAGTCTTACGTGAAAAAATAACTACTTACCTGTAGTTTGTAGAAGTTCCTGATCTTCTGAAACAAAAATACGGTTATAACTATTTTATAACCGAAAAATAAAAGTAATCACTGCGAACAAGATATTGCCCGAAGTGGGAAAGATGGTAGGAGAGAAGAGATCCCAAGAGTCGGAAGAAAACTTTAATTTTACTGTTGTCCCACTTTTTTATACTGTGTTTTTGAAATAAACCTACATTTCTATAAAAATAAAAGGTTTTGCATTTCACGGCCCACAGATACATTGACCTTTTTTATTTGCCCAATGTAACATTTGAATGTGACATGATTGATGTCAAATAACAGTTTACTAAAATAAAAATTGGAATAATACAAATCGTTTATAAAAAATATGAAATAAAATTATAAATATTTGAATGTCTAATATTTATTTTTACTTTTCGCTCGCATGAGAGCTATGAAAAAAACCGAAATGATTGCTCACATATTTACTTTTTCTTGACACAAGTTTGTATGGATTTAAGAGTAGGAATTTGAAATCACATTTCATAATGTACAAGCGCAAAACCGTGTAAATGCTTCATTTATTTGCAGAATGTTTTAATTCCTGAAGTTCCTTTTTTTATTATTAACGTCGCGTTTTAAACTAATACGAGGTCTCTTCTGGGACGGACCATTTTGAGCCGTGGTCAGATGACGAGTCAGTTGTCGAGGCTGGAACACCCTGTACAAGTTTACGTACTACACCAGCAGAAGGGCGTATGGCTGAAAACTTCAGATTTAGCTTGCTCTAGGACTATATGCACTGCGCATCTACAGTAGAATCGGGTTTTGAACATGGAACCCTCTGTTCCAAGCTGAGACAAAACCATTAGGCCTCCGTGGCCCCCCCTATTTCCTAAAAAATAATGGAGTATCTACGTTAAAAGTACTTTGCACAATTTTTGCTGTAAGAATAAATTTTGAATAGATTCACTTAGTTTAATTAAATTTTATAAAAATTTAAGGCTGTTTTCGAAGGTGAATTCTTGAAATGCCGAATTCTGTAATGGAACAGATGATTTAAATCAGAGCTCCCATATAGGACTTCTCAAGGCCAAATTCTGGAAATTTGGCCATTTTTCAAAGCCCCTGGCATTGGGAATTTTCATTTGGCCTTAAATTAAGTTTTGGCCTTATATTTGATTATGACTTTTAGAACGATCCTTAATATATAATTTAAGTCCTTATTAATATACTTTTAATATGACACTTTTGAAGCGACCCACAATGAGCTGCCAAAGTAGTTTCCTCTTTTACAAAGGTTTCTGTCCCCTTTCTTCAGACTGTATAAGTCAGAATGCTTCTAGCGGAAGCCATGTTTGTCTCTGCACAGCATATAAAAACCACTTTCTCTGGGTTTTTTTCGTTTCTTTTCATGGTCGAATTCTTTTGCGAAAAGTTCCAAACAAAAGCGTAAAATATTTTAATACTAATAAGAACAGAATTTTTTTTGTGAAGTTGTGTGTGTATGCAGAGGTTTTTTTTAATTCACATAAATTTTGGTTTAATAAAAGGGTATTATACATGTGTCAATCTAGTGGGAATTCTTATCATGAAGGATAAACTTTTTATAACAAATAAGGGGAAAATGAGTGCCTAAATCAAATGTTCAAATTTGGCCTTATTTTAATGAAGGTCTGGCCTTATTTTGCTAATATGATCTGGCAACCCTGATTTAAATGGGAAACAGTCACTATTTATTTTTCATATAACACCTAGAGTCTTGACAGTATTCATCTCACTAGGGTTATTAAATTGATAATCACCACTATTTTGAATGTTATTTAGGCGAGTTTCATTGTTAGAACACCATTTGTGGAGAGTCATACCTCCTCTGCCAAGTAACTGTACAAGCTGGGTTTGCAGTTCTTTAGTATTTTCGAAAGGATTTGAGACGGTTAAAATGTCATCCATATAACAATCGGACTGGACAATAATGGATGCATCTAGAAAAGTGTCCTTTTCATCAACCACTAGCTGATTCAAAGTCCTAGTGGCTAAATAAGGTGCACTAGTTGTACTGTAAGTAATTGTGTTCAGTTGGTAGGCTTTAGATGGTTGATCTGGGCCTTCTTTCCACATTATTCTCTGCAAATCTCGTTCATCAGGGTGAATTAAAATTTGTCTGTACATCATGCGGACATCAGCAGTAATTACAAATTCATGTTTCCGAAAACGAATCATGATGGAAAACAGATCTTGCTGAACTGTCCCACCGTTCAGTTGAATTTGATGCAAGGAAACTCCATTAGATGTTGAAGCGGAGCCGTTGAAAACCACACGAAGTTTAGTAGACGATTTTAAAGGATTGTACACTCCATGATGTGGTAAGTAAACATATAGTTCAGATTCATTCGCTTCTATAACTTCAGTCATATGACCTAAATCCTTATATTCTCGCATGAAATAACAGTAGAGAGATTTCAACTTAGTATCTTTACGGAGACGCCTCCACAAAGCATCTAAACGACGATTGGCACTTGTCCGAGATTCTCCCAATTGTTTATCATTTTTAAAGGAATTTTTACAATATAGCTGCCTTCCAATGTTCGTGAATAGTTTTCAAGGAAGTGCTTTTCGCACAATTCCTCTTCGCTATTTTCTCCAACAAATTCAATATTCGAAAAATTTTACATTGTTTTATTTTTCAGATTCCAAAAGAAGACCACAAAAGTTTTCATTAGAACTTGAAATTACATATTTACCACCCACAATGTAACCATAAATTGTTTCTTGTAGAATTATGCTAGAGTTCATCAAATGAAATTTGCTTGGTTTTAGCATTTCAAACAATAAATTTGCTTCTATTAAAGCATCTATTTTATTGGGTCACCAAAAATTGGGATCCGATCCGCTAAATGTATGCCTTCAGGTAATTTAGAAAGGTCCACATTCAATCGGGTAGATGGAGTTAAATTTGTGATACACGGAACTACATAAAACGGAACACACCTTACAAAATCATTTTCTAAATTGTAATCTCGACCTCAATTTTTCTTTTAAGAACAATATTTGTTCCATTCAGACCCGAAACAGGAATATTTATTTTCTCTTTTTTCATTCCAAACAGATCAGAATATTTGCTTGTAATTGCACACACTTGACTTCCTGAATCAATCAAACATCGGATCAAAATACGTTCTCCCAAAGCATTCTGAAAACATTTTTAAGCAGTTGGAAATATGCAAATTTCATCCGGATGTACACGAGACAGGCTAGAATGCATTTTCCCCTTTGGAACTATTAACGAATACGACTCAAGGCCACTACTCCCTTTTGCCGGTGCCGAAATATTGTCGTTAATCGTCGTGGCGGATTGATTTAATGTCTTTGTTTCTTCATGCAGCAAAGTATTATGGGCCATCTGGCAACCTTCAACGAAACATTTGAATTTTGATGAGCAAGAACCTGCATGTTTGCGAAGGCAAAGTTCATAAACTCGATTTGCTGACACATGTTCTTTTCTCTTTTTCTTTGCTCATATTTTTGAAGCTTAAACATTTATACAAAGGATGAAAGTTATTGCAGCACATGCATGCTTTAAAATTGCCTTTATTATTTGATTTAATCATAAGAGATTTTTGTTTGATTAGATTATTTAAACTATTATTTCTTTGTGGCATTTTGGGCTGGAAAAGTAGTTTTTACTGGCTCTGGAATTCGGGAAACGCTTTCCAAAATTGAACTTCGCCTTACGAGAAAGGATATAAGAGTATCAAATTGCGGACTTCGGAACTTTTTAGTGAGAATTAAAACTGTCTTCTTGACTCTTTGTCAAATTTTTGAAGATGATTGACTCTTTGTCAAGATTTTGATGCTAATCAACAAAATTTTAGACAATTTATTTTATTCCTATTTTAGAACTCTGAGATCTCGAATGTTATTTTTAATACAATCAATTAAAGAACGAAGTTCCATAGCTCATTCTTACCGTATTTTATCCTAATTTAATATAAACAGAACATGAAGATCAAGTAATAGTCTTTCATTCTCGAACTTTCCTTTAATGCATCAAATAGAGAATTAAAGGTATCTTCAATTGATTCTAATTGTTTGGCTTCTCCCTTGAGAGACGCCCTTCAATAAAACAGTTTTTGGTTGTCATCTAAATTATCATTATTTGACACAAGTGTAGTGAATTGGGTTTTAAAGGATTCGCAGTCACTAAATGCTCCAGAGAAAGTTGGGAGCGGAATTTCTGGTAAACGTACTTCACTTTTAATACTTTCAACAATTTGGTTTTTAGGATTATATGAGGATTTTCGATAATCGAGAATAGAAATGATTCTTACCTCCAATTCTTGAAGCCGGCTCTCCACCTGCTCAAACTCATTTGAAGTATCTTGCAGTCCAATTAAATCCTTTATAAGGAAGAATTCGTTAAGAAGTTCATCCAATTTTTTCTGTAACTGTCCTTTTTTCAAAACTCTTTATTTGCAGTTCAGTCACAAAAGTCTTTTCTACATTTTTAAGAAATGCTTCAAGCATCGTCACATTTATCGCGCCTTTTGCACGATTGATTTTTTCTGCAGTATCAACAGTAGTTACCATTTTTTTAACTTTCAAATATTTATAAAGTTTAAATAGCCACAGTAATTAAATTTTAATAGTTCATGGCCTCGACGGACCAAAATGGATGCGACAGCTCTTCTTTAAAATTAAAAATGGACTTGGACCATATTTTTTTTCAATCATTTATTTTAAAACTCAACATAGGTAAGCGTGTACGTATTACCTCTTTTGTGTTCTGTTGAATAATGCTGATACAAATGCATCCTAAATATTGAAAGGCGAACGTATTAATGGAATAACTCATAATAAGGCGGCTCTTTCGATTAACAATCACCCAAAGAACTCGCCTACCAAAAGAATTAAAAAATAAGCTGCGGATTTATTAGACGTCCTTTCTGTTGATTTGTTTAAGCGAAAATTGACTCTTGGTGTGATAGTAAGCTAGCTTACCACATTTTTGTAGTGCGATATCTGGATGCGATAGCTCTTTTTTAAAAATTAAAATGGACATGGACTACATTTCTTTTTCTATAATTTCTTTTAAAACTCAACATATGTAAACAAAACGAAACGAAAGAGAGACTGTGTATAAATAGTAATTAATGATATAATCATTAAACAGTGGAAATAAACCACATTTTAAGACTATTCGATCTCGCTTGGTAGGAGATACAAATATAGACATTTCACAATACCTCGCCTTATAGGAGGGTATTGTGAATTGTCTATATTTCTTCTGTCTCCTGCTTAATAGAGGAGCACCGGCGTTTGAGTACAGCTATCAACAACTCTTCGTTAGGGTTTGTCTCTTCGCCACCCACTTAGGGAAGGCGCTGCAACCGAGACTAAACACTGTTGTTATACTTTCAAAAACAATACGGTCACGGGCTTGAAAATAGTAAAGACTTTATCTAATTGTTAACAACTCTGGTGCAAATAAACAGACTTAAATATATATTTCAGTTTTTTGATATTTAATTTCTTATTCTTCTAGTGACAATTTACATTTCTCTATTTCCCATTTTTTAAGATTTAACACATAATGCCTGCGATGTGCATTTTGATATTTGTAAATATTATAAAAATAATTTCATGTTATTAATATTTATTCTGAGTTTTATTTGGTTCATAAAGACGGCTTTTCTGTTTTGTTTATTTGGGTTAATGTAGAGCTTCGTTGTCGAGGGCCGATTTCCGGTGTAAAGCATCGTGAAAAGGAAACCAGAATAAAAGAGGATCCTTGACACGGAAGTTATTTGTACACAAAATAAACAAAACAGAAACTCATCAATTTAAGATATAATA
Source organism: Araneus ventricosus (assembly GCA_013235015.1). NCBI lineage: Eukaryota > Metazoa > Arthropoda > Arachnida > Araneae > Araneidae > Araneus > Araneus ventricosus. Next base: position 19,297 of record BGPR01016143.1, read on the forward strand.
AATAAGATAAATATAATAATGGCTTTATAAAAATAAAATGCACTTGAAAAAGAAATTAATGAAATCAGAAGAGTCGTTTGTCATTTGCTTTTCTAAAAAATTGAATAGAAATAAAATGGCAACACCACAGCTGGTTTGCTTTGTGAATGTTACTTGACAATGGAGACGAAAAAAATATTTATTTTCTGGATTCGATGTTGATAACTTAAGAAGATTTTGTTGTAAATACATTGTAAATAACATTTTCCTGTTAAGGAAATGTCTGTTTGAGATAAAAGTCCAGAATAAATGTTCAGTTTGGAAGGAAAGCGTCATTCCACTTAATCTAATTTTTGAAATACATACAGTATGCATCATTAATTTTTCTCTTTATTCCTTTTATATTTGTTAAAACAGTTAGGCAGATAACGGTTCTTAGGACAATAAATGTCCTTTTCAGAGAAAACTTCTGAATGGAATGTATGATGATAATAGAACAGGAATTGCTAATTTTGAGTCATAGCTCATGAATTGTACGAAATGCAACAAAAATAGCCGTTAATTCGTGACAAAATAATAGTGAATGTTGTTTGTATTACCCAATGTATCCACAGTTGCAGATGTATGCACGGAGACAAAATATTCGATTGAAACTACGACATAAACAAAACCAGCTAAATGTTTATTTGAATTTTTTTTTCCTGTTTAAAGCAATAAGGAAAATCTTATCTCCTATTTTCAACCCAACAAAAGAAGATAAAGTAAAGTTTTCAGTGCTTTATCACATTAAAACATCCCCTAATTATTGTGACGGTCTTTGGAGGAGAAAAAGAAAGAAAATAAAATGATACGGGAATGCTTGTCTTATATAACAAATATTGTTAAATAGACAAAATAAATCAAATTTGTTTTGTCTACCACAACGCATGTCCTAATATCTCCTATAGGAGATCTACCTTTCACAAATAAATAAATAAAATATTTTTTAACATCTTTTGGATAAGATTTGACATGCATGGAATCGATTGCCTCTAAAATTAACGAAATTTTAGTCTTAAAATAGGAAAGCTTTTTTAACTTCCTCAGCACTGAGAAAGTTAAACTAAATATATATGAACTTTAAATTTCTCTTACACTAAGCAATCAGAAAGTTTTTTAATCGTTGAAAAATTGAACTTTGAGATTCTTTTGAAAATACCTATACTAAATCCATATTCGCGAACCAAGATTTGAGAATTATTTCTTTCTGTTAATATATATGTATATGAAACGATTCTTCAATAACGCATAGAGTTTCACTGATGAAATTTCTTACATGATCTTTATATCTGAATAGAAGAGTAGTATCAAATTTTGGACCAAATCTGTCAAAGGATAAACTGTTTATCTCTTGCTATAGATGAAACAGCATAGCTTAGTGTTATTATAGTGTATTCTGTATTATTATTGTAATGAATAAAATATTTCTTTAACTTTCTTTTTTTTATCTCCAATTTATTTATGTCCTCCTTTTCGCTGGAGAAAAGTTGGTCACCTTAAAGACAAGCAAAATTTGGAATATAGTCTCAACACCAAAAAATGCTAGTCATTATTAAAATTTAAACCCAGTAGCTCACAGAAAAGACGCACTGTTCCAAAATGCTTGTTTAATAATTCCCTTCACTATACGACGTAGTTAAACACAAAATTCGTCATTATTTGCGCCACCCCCTCCCTAACGTTGAATTTATCTTTTGGAAATTCTAATCACCCTACAAACCGTTTGATTGTGTGGCAGTTCTGTAGTGAGGTTTATATTGTCTAAAAAATCTTCGAAAACATGTTTTTCCTTTAAAAACACTCTAATGTAGGGCTAAGTGTATGCTTACAACAGTGAATTGGCAACTGGCAAGAAATTTGACCAACAGATCGAAAAAAAGACAATATCTTGGACTTAAGGGTAGTTCATGTTTCAGAGCCAGTTCTGAATCTTGTGGCATTTTTCTTTGGTTCTTTAACTTATGAGTGATTTTCTGTAACACTGATTTAACGTATTAAATGCAGGTTACGATTAACGTATTAATTTTCCATTCATTTCCTCATGTGCGAGAGATATGAAATTGTGCACACCTGCTTGGCAATGCACTATATTTTCAGAATTCAATTATCAGATAATCGATTAATGTAATTCTATTTGACTTCATACAGTGTGACAATTGGTAATAAATTTCAGAAAATATGATATAGAGAGTCTGTAATATTTATGAATTTGAATTATAATTTAAACACTCTTAATAGTAGAAGACAATTAAATATTTTAAAAATTCCACGTTTCAATATACTAATAAAAGTGTTCTTGTAAAAAGTTTTATTTATTAAATTTATTTGGAAATGTAAAAACAGATTAATTGAATTATGTTTCAAGAGTCTGTAGGTTTAAGATAAATGTATAACATACATTTAGAATAATTACATATATTTAAAATGACAATGAAATTCTTTAAT
>BGPR01016143.1:21769-35225 GCA_013235015.1 Araneus ventricosus
GAATTAAACTTGGCTTGAGGAAGCAAATAATGACCGAAGAAACTGAAATCACTATGAAATTTAGTATTTTGTCTGTCATATTAAAATGGCATACATTATAAATTTAATAATATTTTATTGGAGAATTCTGATATCTAATATTTTTAATAAAAGAAAATGTATTTCTTTATTATGTTGTCATACACTCCCAGTCTCGAATATCTGGAATATCGGCGCTAAACTATTTAATTTGTTTCATAGGAAGTTGTTGACAATAAAATTATCTTTTTTTAAACATATTTTTAAGAAGCATTTTAATGTTGAGTTTATATAAAGCACTAACAAAAAACCAGCCTCTTCCTTATAAAAATAATTCCATATCGTTTTCTTATCCTCAATAAATGTAGAAACATGTCTTTTTAAGTGGATGTTCATTGTTTGAATTTCTATGTAAAACACGACAGTATTTATTATAAAAGGTAATAAGTTTCCAAATTTGTTTAGCACAATTCAGCGATACTGAATTGTTTTATAAAGAAGAGGCTGGCTTTTTTGTTGGCGCTTTATATAAACTCAACACTAAAACGTTTCTTAAAAATTTGTGGAAAAGAAGACAGAGAATTTTATTGTTAACAACTTCCTTCGAAACAAATGAACTAGTATTAGAGCCGATATTCCAGATATTCGAGACGGGGAGTGTCAGGCAACATATAGCAAAGAAATGAGTTTTCTTTTATTAAATATACTGGACATCAGAATTCTCCAATAAAATATTATTAAATGTAAGTCTTTTGATCGATAATAGAGTTATAAAAATTAACGATTATTTCCTATTAGCATACAATAAGTTTTTATCATCAGTATATAGAATACTGATTAACTGTCTGAATTAGGGATTCCACCTTTGAAAAACAAATACAAATTTATATTTGCGATGATGACATTAGTTCACGTCATCATCTTATTAACAGAACAAAATAATGGAAGCCACATTTTTAGAAATATTTTTTTTTTGAAAAAAGCAGAGCCTAAATATTTCACTCTTTATTTAATTTCCTTTATATAATATAGTGTGGTAATACATAATAAAGTTAAAAAATTTAAAAATAAAACAAATATTTCCTTAATAACTTGGAACATGTATTTCTTGACATTATATAGAAAACTGAATAACTGTGTGAATGGATAATTTGATACATGAAACACAAGTATCCAATTATATTTGTTATTAACGCACATTTTCACCTTATAAACAGAACCAAATATGTAAATACCAATTGAAGAAATATTTTTGTTTTGCAAAATTGCATCGTAAATATATTTGTTCTTCTATACTCTTTATAAAATGTAAGTGAGTTAATGCATAAAATATTAATAAAGTTTCTGAATAAGATATTTATTTCCTTATCAACATATCATGTCTTTCTTTCCTGTATATAGGAAAACGACATTGCATAGGTGACATTGCGAAACACATTGCATAGGCACTTCAACATTTGAAACGCAAATACTCATTTTCTATTTGTAATTAATTCACATCATCATCGCATGCTATTTATTGCATATCGTTTGATAATAATGAGCAACAAAAGGAACAGAACTCTTCTGAAATATAAGTGTGGTAATGCATAAAAAATTAACAAAATATTTTCTATATTAAATAAGTCAAATATTTTCTATTAATACATAGTGTGTAACCTAACCAATACAAAAGTATTCTTTTATAGAAGATAGATGGAATTCTAATGACAGTTAGTTTGAAATTAAACAAAATCTCTAAATATTTTCTTTCGTTCATACTGGAGAGGATTAACATTATTACGAAGAAATAAATAACAGCATAACTAGAATGAAAGTTTCAATTCCATTGAATGACTTTATTTTAATGCATTAATTTTTATATAATAAATATTTCAAAAATTATAGCCATTATAAATAGCTTAAGAGTAAAACATATTTTCCTATAGAACGTAGATGCATTTAGTTACAAATATGAAAGAAAAGGATAAATATATTTACGTGCTATGGATACATCAAAGGGGGAATTAATATTATTAAAATGTTTACAAAATTTATGTTTAAATTGCATAATATGAATTATAATCTCCAAACGTATTTATTATTTACCTCCTTTTCTCCTTCTGTATTTCAAATGCATTGTCTTTATAACCAACTGAGGATTGGTATCAATTAGCTTTTCCCATTCTTCTGAACCAAAAACCTCCTCCTCATGCTCGAAGATGAAATCTTCAACGAACTTCTTGAGGTCCGTATCACTGTGGGTGTCTGCTAGAAGTAGGAGTTCACTGGCAGTAGACGTGGTGAGGCTGTTAACCAAAAAGCATGAGCATAAGACCTTCAATTTTGCAATTGCATATTTGTCTCCAGCATAGTAGAGTTTAAGAGCAGATTCCCAATGGAGCTCTTCGAGATTGTCTGAGTACAAGAAGAGAAGAAGTCGATGCACCGTTTCATTTTCCAGGTCTTCCACTTTGATGCAGTCAGTGATTTTCTCTTTCATGTCGTTGGTTAGCATGGCTCTGAAAACAGAGGATCTAGCACAAAGCACATACTTGTGCGCTGGGAATGATTTTGTTGCAGTTTTGAGAACCACATCGGTAAGAAGTTGATCCTTATAAAGTGCTTTAAAGTCGTCCAGTGCACTGGGACACATAGACAGTTTTTCTTCATCATTATACATGATCTTATCCGGATCATTGTTTGCCAACTGATTTAAGGCCACAATAGGTCTTGTCGAAGGCGCAATGCTATTAATAGAAAATGCGTTTGCTTTACACTCCACATTAGTAAGGTTCTGATCTTTGTGATTCACTTTCATGTGTTCTGGTGCACTAGGACGAGCAGACAAATTTTCTGAAGTCCTATTGTCATTCTTCTCCATTGCTTTGTGATATTTGTGATTGTATGTCGCCAAAGGTATCTCATGAACAGTTTCTTCAATTTTCCACTCCCCACCAGTGGCAAAAGTACATTCACATAGCACAGACAACTCGTCATTTGGCAAATATTCCTTTCTCTTGTTCATAATGAACTGCCATATAAAAGAGTTATTCAGTTTTTGAATTTGCTCTATTACATCCAAAAATCGGTAATCAACATCACCGATTTCTATATTATTTCCAGATACATCTATCAAAGAAAGTTTTTTTCTGCAGAGAATGTAATGACTGTCGGAAGGCACGATTTGAACAATGACAGCGTTATTATCGGCCAATGTTTTACAAACAGAAAGACTACTAAAAATGACACATCCTGTTTTTGAATGAGATGTGATCTGAAGAGTCTTTCTCTCCTCCAGTTTGAGAGCGCTGAAATTTTTCACTCTCTGAAGAAAAGAAATCTTTTCGATTCCGATACGAGTTCGAGCAGAGAACTGCCATACACTCTGGACGTTTCCTCCGCCCTTCCACATCCTACAGCGCACGCCCAGAGTGTCTCGTGGTAGATATTCAGTATTTTTTCGTAGATATAACTCATCCATATTCAGCAAAGGCTTAAATCCACGTTCAGCTCCCTTTCTGAACGCGTGTTCGCATTCTTCCGAGTAAAGAGTGGATCCATCCTCTGTAATTACTGATATTTCGAGCTTTAGCGAAATGCTTTCCGGACCAGCATCATGAGCACTTCTCTTGAGATGAATGGGACAACCGATTTGGACATTTAGTAATCCTGGGTGCAAACATATAGACCAAGATGTGCTTTCCTCTCCTTCGGGCGTGAACTCTGGGCTGACCAATTTTTCTTTCAAATTTTGCCCACAATAACTGTAATTTTCAATAAACCACAAGAACGAGTAATTTTTCTTTCCACTATTCATTTTTTTTCGCAATGTGTTATCCTCTACGCGCAAACCTGTGCTCTAATAAGACGAAAGGAAAAACGAATCAAATGTTTCAAATCCTTTCCAAATACACGTCTGTATCTCTCTATTCTTTCTTTTCATAATCAGTCGAGTAAAGTTCAAACAAACGACAGATAAGCACTGCGAAACTGATAGTGTGATGATGTTTAAATCTGGATTATTTTTTTCTTCCTGCTCTTTCGTTCTTGAATGCATTAATCAATTTCAAACTCTGGCGTCATATGTATGGAATATTTTTATCAAAATACATTGCGACTAGTTAAACCCGGACGAAAATTTCGCACATTTAACCTTGCTCCAATCCTGCCCCCCCCCCCCGAAAAATTTATTGTTATTGTTTATTAATATACTTAAAATTGTTTAACTTAATTTTTATATTTATATTTGTGCATTATTAGGTTCTTCATTTATTATGCATTGATAATTTACATATTTTAATTTATGAAGAAATTTCGTGCTTTTCCTTAAATGCTTTTTTTTCAGTATTATCATTACAGTCTTTGAAATGTTTTTACGAATTTACCTTCTACACAGACTTTACATGTTTTACAGCTTCTTATGATTTCTCAGCCACCAGTACTTATTTCTTTTGCATGGCTGTATATAACAGAGTGTGCCACAAAGCTGAATAATGATCATTAGTGTTATATGGGACCGTTTCTAACACTTTAAATGTTTTCGAACTGTAAATTTGTGAGTTTCAGAGTGTAAACCTTATAGTTTCTGTGTGTGCTTTCCCTTCTGTTTCTACAAATGAATGCCATATTCTTTTTTTTGGCATTCATTTTAAGTGAAAATTATTTTGTATGTGTCTACAGAAATTATAGTTTTGACTGATATTACAGTTCTAATTAGAAAAAAATATTAGTGAAAAAAATGATTCAGTCTTAAGTTGGGTTGTTGAAATTAAATATTCAGAGGAGTGTACGGTTAATGTTGTTAATCCGTTATTATGAATATCTACCGGTCAATGTGATAATCAATTCGTCACTTTCAAAGGTAATTACTCTTCTAACCGGTTAATCACATTCACCGTGACATATGCACGAACTAGTAAAGACACCTCTCGGTATACAATATTTGATGCAATCATTTTGAAATTTTTGTTTGGTATTTTCTGAAATTGATACAAATATATTGTTAGGTATAGTGACTCCTAAAAAGGCTACACAAGTCACGTGGTTTATATAAGTGAGCTTTGGTTTATATAAGTGAAGCTGCGCATGAATGATGACAATTATATTTATATAAAACTGTTTTATAGAACTCAGAAAATACTATTACCAATACTCATTGTCAAAATACTATAAAATGACAACGCGGACTTCATAGCTGCTACGTTCAACGAAGTTCTATGTTGGTTTGAAACGCGTGACTAAATAGCATCGAGAAAACATACCTTGGAGATGAGCGCTAGTATTCTTAGGCTCGTTTATTGCCAGATCGGTGATTCACCAAAATATTTTTGATGTTTTAATTTTTATTTTATTTTAAATTCTAAAAACACAATGTGTTTTAGAGTATACTATATTAGGACTCGGTAGGAAAATCCTATACATTGATATTTTATACAAAGCTGTAAGTTTTGCATTGTAAGTTAAGAAAATTCGATGTTGACCACAAAAATATAATATTGGATTTTCGCAATACAAATTGAAAGAGAACTGATATTATTTGAAGCAAAGGAGAGGAAATGAATAGGTCTAGGTTTACGAGTGTTGTGAAAATAAAAAAAAACATAAACAAGAACAAAATTGCTTGCAATTGATATATGAAAATGCATATACTTAACAATAAAATCAATCTTAACTGTTTCTTTTTCGTAATCGGAGTATAAAAATATTGTCATCGTCAGTAAATTGGATCTCAAGATTTTGATGATCTGAACCTTTTAGACTAACTTGAGCTAGAGGAAAAAAATTTTAAATTACATCTGCCTATCAGTGAACACATAACTCAGAGAGAATAACTTGAAAAGGCAGAAGATAGATCGAAATTGATGAAAATTGTAGATTTTTCATCTCTTAAATTTGAAACGAAATTCATCAACCAGAGTTTGCGATCCATCCTCGCGCATGTGAACACGGTAACTGAGAAACGCAGTGAGCTAGATGGATGCAATGGACCTTATGCACCGTTTGGGTTCGAGAGTATAGAAAAACAGTTGTGGAGGAATAAACAAAACGATCGGCCTATAAGTGACTCAGAAATAAAAGTAGTTCTTAGTCAGCTGTTTAAGACTGACCACTGGCTGCCGCCGGCAGGTCACGTGTCGGAGGATGTGACGTCACATCCATACGGTCCATTTGGCATCTGATTTCATCATTAGAATTGTTGATCTGTATCGAACTTTATAAAGTATTCTCAACGAGTTGAATGTATGTCCTATCTGTTTGTGCGCATGTGAACGTGATAACTTCGCAAACGCAACAATTTATGGCCGAGTTTTCTGGTTTGATTATATTGGTGAGAGTAGGTTTTAAGCTTGTGCCATCAACTTCCGGTGATTATGTTAAGTCAATGGGAATCTTCAAAATTGCAACACTCTGTTTGAAGATATTAATTAATGTTTAAAGCAGAGTTTTTAATGTTATACCTTAAGAATACTTTGAAATATTAAATTTAATGTTCCTATTGTTTTATCGCTCTATGTTTACTTTAAAGAAGCCTAATTTTTTGGGAAGTTTCTAAAATTATTCTTTACCGCTCTTCTTGGCGGCTTACAAGGTTTGTTTGGCTGTTAAATTTTTGACCATACGATTTAGATAATCACTGAAGGTTAAATTTTTAATCAAACGATTTAGCTAATTCCAATAGTTCCATTTAGAATTTTAATGCTTTAAGAGCTTGTTTTAAATGATTTAAAAAGAAAGGATTACACAAACTCAAAGAACACGGAATTCAACTCTTGCGTACTAAACAAAGAATTGATACGAACTTGGCGCGTGATACAGTTTCCAAATGAATTTTGCGATTGTTTATATCGGAGAGGTAATCAATGGCTGCGTCGAGCAAACTCTGCGCATTTACTGGATGATCTTCCTCGATTAAGCCATTTAATTGGTTTAAACCTCTCACACCGAGCGAAACCGTCTAAGAATTTCCTCTTAACAGCCACGAAGGCCGGTCTGAGGCGGTTGGCTCCTCTTGAGGGGAGCTGAAGTTCTGAGATCGCTTAGGAGATAAGCGGGTAGGGGGGGGCAATTATTCTTTCCAACCACAGCCCAGTTCCGTGGGCCTTAAGGAAAGGTTATATATAGCAGGGAGTGGGGTGATGGGGTAAATGACATCCCAGGTTAGGAGAGTCCAGTTCATGGCTTATCATCCCAAACAGGCCCGGTTTTAAAGGGGCCAGAAGAATGAACTCGCCTCGGGATTGAAGAGTAGAAATGGTCTAAATCAGCAATATTTAAAGCTCCATAACTCGATCAGTTATAGTCGCAGAAGAGTGCAGCCTTTTTTCTGATGAGAATGTCAGTGTGCCAAAAATATTTTTTTGTAAATTTGCCTAATACTAATACGCTCGCTCGCTATCAATCTTTATTGATGACGACGCCCTTCCGTAGCTGATTTCTGATAGGATTATCTGTGTGGTGAATGCTGTTTTGAAATGAAGATTTCGGCCATTTCTCATAAAGGAAGGAAGCGTAAATGTTTTCATAAGTTTGTCTGCTGAGATATATAGAAAATATTATGTCTGACTAGTACTTAAATCTCAACGAATGTTACCAAATCGCATAAATGTTTACAAAAACACATTTGTATTTCTTTCTTAAATTTTGAATATTATTTGTTTATTTCAAATATTCTTCTATCTGTAACTTACTTCAATAATATTTTTTTTTGATATCTATATTAATATGATAAATTAGACTTGCAAAGAATAGAAGGTTGCATTGTCACAAATTCTAGTATTTTTTTTTTAATTTAGAAACAAAGTGGAAGTTTTTCATATTGATTCCATCTGTTATCTTTTGTCGCCTTCTTAGATAGTAGACCTTGACTGTTAAAGAAACTTGAAGTCATCCGTTGCTAAGATAATAAAGAATATCTGGTGGGATTTTATTTTTAGTTTTATCAATTACATAAATTTACTTGTAAAAATAATAAACTATTAAAAAACAAAAAATATCAGTTCGTTATAAATTAGTGAAAATAACCGCCAACATGACATATTTGCATTTTTTGTTTCTTCAAAAAACTATTATTGAAATGGCATTATGAGTTACATACAGTGCAAGAAACCGGATAACAATGTTTTAACGCAACAGCGTTATATAAGTTATTTTGTTACCCATAAGTTATTCTATTTTATATGTTTCTTATTATATGTCACCGGGGCCCACCCTCGATCATCCAGAAAATGCTCTTATTCCTTACTAAAATTGATAATTTTTTAAGATACCTCCTGCATCATTCTTTCCGAGATTGTATTTCTTCTTAATGCAACTTCTATTTTCTTTTATTCTATACATTATGTATCAGAATGCGCATAGTATATACACAGAGTTATTGATTAATTTATCAATCTGTAGTTCATGGTTTGACATTTCAAAACAGTATCTTAAGAAGTTTCAAGATTAACTCATCAAACAGGTTTTCAAGAAGAAACAATGAACCACTTTTCCTTTGTTTTAAATTCATTAGAAATAAGACTTCCTGCCAGTGACGTAGAAGGTTGGTTGGAGTTCTGTCTTCTGGCTGTGCTAAAACCAGCAACTGGTATATCAATGCGCTTTTAGCAGTGGATTACTCAAGTGTGGCTGGAGATTCAAGCGAAACACAAATGTGAGGACCACATCTCCTCTTGAAAGTCCCAGGAACGCAACCCACCCCATACATGTAGGAGATATTTTGTCTTTATACCTTGGTGATACCAGATACTACTTAATAGTTCGTTTATCCGGCAGAAGATTTCCCATCACCAGACACAAGCTTGTGACCAAATGCTATATAAGGGCATTTCCCATTTAACAAAAATTTGTGTCCTTCTCGACAGCTCCGGTTCTTTCGTCCATTCTTGTCATTCTTCATAGCAAATATTCTACCCATCACACACAAATGAAAACATCAGAAAGAAAAGCAAAATTTTCTGCTGGATGATACCAACTACCTATAAATTAGTTTTTTAGTGGGAGTGAATCTCTGTTAACCTTTAGTAGTGGTAGTGGATACTTATATATGCAAGACGTGTACCATGGGGGGGGCAAATTCTTGAAGATTAGAAGTAAATAAACGTTAAATCACCATACCAGTTTTTTTAAAAGCAACAATTAATAAAGGTCATTCTTCAAACCCCTCATTTTTCAGCAAAAAATGCGATAACTTGCTACACTCTCATTTTTTATTGATTTGCGCAGTTTAGTGATTTTTTTTTTCACTCTGAGCTTAACTGGATGAATCTCGAACATCTTTATAATTCCCCTTTCAAATTTGTAATATTATAGTGAATTTTTCTTCCTTTGAATTCTGTAGTGTCAATTGAGTTAGAAATCTGTTTGTCAGAATGAATAAATCCAGCAAAAAATTAAAATAATAAATTACAGTAAAAAAATCTCGTCTAGAGGGGATGTGTCTTTTGTCAATTTCTTCCATTGGTTAGAAAACGCACACATAATTTCCTGGAAACATTTAAAGATTAAAAGAAGAGGCAGAAAGAAATGAGGCAGCATATATCTTAAATTTTCTGCTGCAATATACAGATCTTAATGGTCAGGTGTAATTTGTCAATGACTAAACCAGTTGTAACTTAACCAACGTTTACCCAAGTCTTTCTTCGATGCGAACAAAAAGTGCTGATACAGCCTGCTCAGTGAAATGTAGCACATGAAACTTATATTTACTTGGAGATATGGACCACTTTATCGGATTATTAGTGCTGCAGGCAAAGCCGTAAATAAACTGTCCCAGAGATAAAAAAGAACATTAAATAGAAAGAAGTAACTCTAGAGCAAAGTTGTGCCAAGTAATATGCCGAAACATATAAAAGTGAAAGTTACGGACACATAAAAGATCTCCTGACTTCCAGCACAGGGCTGCATTTTACTATCAAGAAAATCTCTGAGACATAAGAAATGAGTCTACCTGACTTCACAAGCGTTAACATTTAGGGAATTTTGCTTTAACTAAGCCTAAAACACCTGTCAAGATCATTTAGGATTAGTTCGTTCTTTTAATCTTCTTCTTCTTGTTGCTAAGACTGACGAAAACTTTTTGGCCCCTTCTCTAATTCAGAGCGTGTTCGATAAATTAATCTGAAGGATTCAAGGCTGAGTTTAACGTGCCAAAAATGATTTCTATTCTTTTCATTTTTCTACACTCTTTTTCGCTACTGTCTATCGAAGTTCTGAAAGCAATGTAATCAGTATCCAACCCGTTCGTAGCTGAGAGATATTTAATCATGGAAACGTAAACTGCCCTTTCACCATAAAGGATTATATTTTTTTAATCCAAGTTGAAAATTGTGAGTTTACGTAAACAGCGCTTATCGAAAATGTCAATAAGGAAGCATATCATAAAAAGACGTAATAATATACCTATGATATTACCTAAGATATTAAGATATTACCCGACTTGATATCTGTTTCCCTTTACTGGTAAAAGAGTGGTAATTAATGTTAAGAGTGATAATTTATTGTCTATCGAAGTTCTGAAAGCAATGTAATCAATATCCAACCCGTTCGGAGAGCTCAGATATACCCAATCATGGAAAGATAAACTTGTCCTTTCACCATAAAGGAATTATAATATTTTATCCAAGTTGAAAATGTGAGTTTACGTAAACACCGCTTATCGAAAAAAATGTCAATAAGGAAGCACATCATAAAGATGCACACTTACCTAAGATAGTATTCTTGATATCTGTTTCCTTACTGGCAAAAGAGTCATAATACTGTTCAACAACGTATTCCGAGACTACCACTTTGACGATTTTACACCGAAAAGAGGTGTCAGACAATGAGTCATATGATCGCATTTCCGGAGAGTTCTTTTGTTAGATCACGCTCAGTAAAATGTAAACATCACCCTTCCGTTCTTCACTTTCCCTATTTTAATGAACCTCCCCCCCCAGCTGAATGCGCAAAAAAGCAGAGGGTTTCCGAATCCGTTGCTAAACAATACTTAACACATTGCAATTAATTTACTTCCAAAATATTAGTTCAATACCCGAATAAATTTATTTAGAACAATCTGATAAACCTGACGTTACTCGGGATTAAAACACTCTCCCGTCTAATAATTCTATTCTAAAAAAATATATATTTATAGAAAATATTATAATGCACACATATCTTAACATCTGAAGCTTTAAAAATAATTAAAATTAGAATATCAGTTTAACCAATGGATTTTAAAACTGCTCGAAAGCTAATTTTTCCATTAGTTATTAATAATTTTAAAAAAATTATATAAATTTGAAAAACACAAGTGTCGACTAGGAAGCAAATACATAAAATGGTTTATTATATCTATAATATTTTCTAACTAATAGAATAGCACTAAAGATAAAATTGTTTTTTATTCATGGAAAATATTTTCAATTAATAAAATATTAATTATATAATTAACTGTCCCCTGTCCTCTTTATTTACATTATTGTTGTTTAGCCTCCCACATGTCAAAGAGAAGAACCTGAACTGCGCATGCGCAGTTGGACTACTGAGCCTTTAATTAATAAAAATAATAATACCACCAATTGTGTTCGAATTCTCAATGAAAACCTTCCTTAACTCTTTAATCCTGAGTAATGACTTTTCTGCTAGCCCCTTAAAACCGAGAGTTTGGCAGGAAGACATGAATTGATCTGTCCAACCTGGGTGGTCATTTACCCCAGCACCACCCTCTGCTATAACCTTCCCTACCCTACCCACTCTCTGCTATAAATCTTCCTTACTCCTCCCTCCTATAACCTTCCCTACGAAATGCAGGAAATGGGCTGCGGTTGTGTAGTCAAATGGATCTATGGCGCTGGATCTCCAGCCATCTCAGAAGCTCACTCCCTCCTCAAAGAAGCGCAAGCCCTTATCAGACCGGCCTTCGTCTTGCTTAGGAATTTTAGACACTCCGGCAGTACGCCTGCCTCGCTCAGGAATGTGAGAGGGTTAACACACAGATGTTGTGAGCAAAATTTTGAAGAAAACCTATTCAGTAGTTTGGATTCTAAAGGAAGAACGTAAAAAAATCTGTTTTCAGTTTATTTAAATATATTATTTGGAAAATGCTTTGATATTAATCTCTAGTCAATATTAGGCAGAGACTACCGATGGACATTGAAAATGGTATATCCATCACAGTTTTCGTGTAGAAAGTCCATGTCAGCCTAGTTGTAGAGTCTCTTGAAGATTAGAAGTGGATTGCTGCTCGACTTCAATTAAATGAGAAAAGAGCCTACGATGTTTCCATTTGAAGTGTAAGATGACTCAAGATACTCGTCCTGATTACAGATCTCAAGATTATTTTGCATCTTGAATGAGAAGAAATTATTGAGTAGTCTCTACAAGGAGTTAAATAAGAAAGAATTACATATTAACATGTGTTTATATCACTGAAACAATTCTTTCGTTCTTATGTCAGCTATCTCTTAATTTCATGCATGATGCACTTTTATTTTTTTTTTTACTGAGCAATATTGTTGTTCAGATAAAGTAAAGCTTTTAAATTAATTGTCGTTAATTTCTATTTATTTAATTGAATTCCACAATTTATGTAGTTCCGACTGTTGATATTTCTAAATAGTCATCAATACTTTTCTCAAAATTCTTTAGATTTCTTGAAAATCCACCTCATCAGATATAATCATTTTAAAGATACATTAACCCTTTGAGGATGACTGTCACAGTCCATCCTACCGCAGCGTTAAGTGTAGAAGCCATCCTCGAACGGGTTAAAAAAATTATTCAATATAACTATTACAATTGGATTCATTTCAATACACACGAATTTTAGATAAGTTCCTTCATTGAACGTAAACCAATCCAGATTTTGAATTCAATTTTAATCATAATTTTTTAAACTGCTCGTACTGCATTTCGAGACAGTTAAATAATCTAAAAGTAAGGATGTTTGAGACGTGCACGGAGAAAGGAAAATTCAAACTAAGACAAACTGAGTTATAAAATTTAGGAAATGGACACTTATATTTCCTCAAATAATTCGAGAAGTATACAATATTAACAAATCAAAAATTCACAACTGTACTTAATAGATTTTCAGGATTTAAAACATTCTTTATTATAAAGATTAAAAGTTGATCTGAATTCACCCAATTATCATTCCCATTAGATTCTAGCCTTAGTATTCCGCTGATTGTTAAAACGGTTCATCAGAAAAGACTCATCTGATTGATGAAATATAGACTCAAAACTTTTGCTGTTATGCATTTCCCCACGAACCTTAAACTCCTCAGTCGCATGTTGATTAAATCTTGAAATGATAAGCATTTAATAGGAGTCGCTAAAATTTTAAGATTTTAAAATTTAAATAACATTTATTTAAATCTAAAAATAAATGAAATCTTAATTTTTGAATATAAAGAAATAAGTTTTTAATATAGTATTATTTGTTTTTTATTTTTTTTTGATTATCGTAAAAAAC
>BGPR01016144.1:0-35225 GCA_013235015.1 Araneus ventricosus
TGAAATTTCAAGGAAGCTGAAAAACTTTTAGGATGAAATTTCAAGGAGTAAAATATGTGAATGTTGTTCTGCTTCCTAGTAAATATTGGGCAATGAATTTTACAAAAGAGATAAAGTTTTGTACAATTTCGGTTAAGGTTTTAAATAGAAAAACTCTAGACACCTTAAATAATTGCATCTGCTTACACTATTACCAAAGGGCAAAACATCCAAATATTAATAATGAATTAAAATTTAACCATTGCTATACTATTGTACCTGTATAAATTAGATCAAGACTTAAGAGACAGTATTACTATTTTCGGGCAGTTATAAATTATTACGTCAAAGACTATTCAAATCATATTCTAACAGTGAAATTCTATGAACTACAAATAATTTATATTATGTGTTTAGTTTCTTTTATATTTTAAAGCTATAATGGATTAGCTTATAACTCGATTTAGAATCTAATGCAGCAAACTTTTCTTACCTTCTGTTAATTTCATTAGAGAAAAAAGTTTTACATTAGAAATAATCAAGTAAATTATGTATATTTGTCATGATAAATAAATGAATAGAATTTGAATACTTTTGAAAGTTCTGACAAAAGAACCCTTATAAACCACTCAATATCACACAAGGCTGACAAAAGTGAAAAGAAAAAAATGTGTAAACTCTGTTTACTTTACCCTAATACAAGACTTTAATTAAAACAAAGAAGCAAACAGAACGAAAATATTTGTAGCGAAAAAACACCTTCTTAAATGAGAAGTGTTCGCTGTTCAAAAGGAATTTTCTTTCTAGTTAGATAAACGAAAACTCATCTTTTTGATGGATAAGATATAAAAAATCTTTCAATGATAACTAAGCAATGTTGAAATCCTTAATACAATAAAACAACACTAACAGAAAGCCGGGTTATCCGAAATGACTCTAAAAACGCAAATACAAAAAAACTCATACTGTACTACAGGAAAATAAACACGAAGGCTGTATTTTTTTCCTCCATATCCCCACTTTTTTCTTTTAAGCCACCCCAAGAAGTTACTTATTAATTTTGGAATGCGAAAATCAAAATTAAGTGATATTGACAATATTAATTAAGATGTTATTGGTTACCTGTGCCTGTCAAGCTCATTCCGCCGAACTGGCCGGTGTGAATACGGAGTGTTAACTTTCAAAAAGCCTACAAGGAGAGTTTTGAAATCAAAACATTTTAGAATTACATACTGCAATTAGACACAAAATAGTAATAGAGGTCCACGGTTTAACCGAAAAGATCGTTTTCCGAAATGGCTTTCCCCTCCTTTGGTTCTATTAACAGGGGTTGTTGAGTATTTAGTCTTACCATTTTATCTAAATCATATTCACTGTAATGAAGCAATAAAAATTTTTTAGACCCTGTCATAATAATCAAGTGTCCCATTCATTCGTAAATTATTTCTTTTGTTACCAATATTCAAGTTCTGTCCCGTAAACACAATATTAAAAATTTATATTTAAAGCAAAATATAAAATTCAATTTTTATGCAACTGTAAATACATCGACCTTACAAAAATATATCTTTATTGACTATTTTTTATACAATCACAGGAAAGAAACTTGTATGGATATTAAAATTCATGGATCAATTGTAATTCTTATTTTTTAGAATATTAAGTTTCTTAAAAAAATGTATACAGAATTAGACTGCTTTCCTTAAAGAGGCACATGACAATAATCTAATAATTTATGAGTAAGGATTAATTTATCATTCTTGCACGTGGGGCAGATGTCTGGGACAAGGAAATAATGTTCCTTGATTCAAAGCGCAAATTTCTGGGGTCTTACTTTTTGTTACGCTTACATTTCTTTTCGTTTTAATGCTTTGATTTTAAGACTTTTCATTGTTATTTCAGAATATTTTCCTCTCCTTTTAAGAAGATAAATTCCTCTAACTCTTGAATGTGCCAGTTTAAATTTTTAAAAACTAGTATATAAAAGTGATTTCATCTTTTTTAAAATTAAATTATTTTATTGCTTTTCACATCAGTCTACATGTAACAACAAATTCCTCAGACTAAGATTAAAGGAAACTCTGTAAAAATGAGCTGAAATTAATTGAACGTAAACTAAGTTTAAAAGATTTATGTCTCAATCGGTAACGGGCTAGTTATTTTCACAACAGCATTAAAACCGTAACTAAAGTATTGAAGCTATATAGCATTACAAAGGCTTTACTACTTAAATACGAATTTAGTGTCTAGACTGTAAATGATCTAAAGAGAAAGCCAAATTCTTTTAAATTAATACTCAAAAAGTAAACCAACAAAAATTGCTTTGCTGCACTTAAAATAATTAGAACGTAAATATAAATAAAAAAAAATGAAGTAATGAATATTTTGTTTTATTGTAATCGTAGAAGAATATTGTTAGAAATTATTTTTATATATTTCTAATACCAAAGGGGAAGACGGTAAACAAATTAATTAATTAATTATATAACAAAAGTGGTATGAACTTTGAAATTGCTTTTAATTCGATACTAATTAAAAATATTATTTAAGTTGTGAAAAAGAATTGTTCCGAAATCATCAGCTTCAAACAACTAAACTCTAAATTTAACAATGCTTAAAACAATTAATACATTTAAGAGACTCTTATCATTTTTTATTAGTATATCGTAATTTTAATTAGTGTAGCACATAAGTACTTGAAAGATGTAAGAATTGATTATGAAATTTCAGCTTTTCTTATTAGAGTTATCTATTTAGCATGCATAGGAACATGACATATCGCTTCGATTCTATCGCGGAGAAATGTTTTGGAATGGAAACTATATGTTTCCCTACTTTTTTCTACTTCAACTATTTTCTGAAAAAAAAATAATTCAACTTCGAAACAAGGTTGTATTCTATCCGATACTTCTGAACTATTTCCATGGTTGAGAGAATATACTATTGGATAGAAAACAACATTACCTAACGGCTGTTTTCTACAAAAAATATTTTTTTAAAATGTTTTGGAACTTTCTGTTCAATACAATAATATTTTGAGAAGTTTGAATAATAAATACTTTGTTATATCCATCAATAGCATCACATTCTTCACACTTTTGACTGGCTAATAAAGAGTCGGAGCTTTTAGATATTCTTATTTAAGATTTCTTTAACACCAAATATCATCATTTAATCTTATTGATTCAGAATAATTATAAAATCCTTTTCGAAACTAAATATCATGCTTAATAATTTTATGAGCTAATGCGACATTGAATTTTTTCTAGAAATAGCATATTTTAAATAAAGATAAACTATTTGCAGATAAATCAAAATCAAGTTTAAGTCCTTGTGAATTTTAAAGTTACTCGACGGAATGGGTGTTATTCGTTTAATGTAGACTACAGTTAAAATTAAAAATTGTAGCTAACGTAATATTTTCAATTTGAATTCTTCAAAACATACTCTATAACTCAATTTAGAATTAAGAAAAACATTATAATTAACAAACGCTCAATTTTAAAATACTGCAAAAAATGTCGAAGTGGCAACCAACAGCAGAAAACAGAAAAAATCATATATTTGTATTATATGCACAAAAAACATATTTATTTTAAGAGAGTCAAGAGATTTGTTGGCGAAGGGAGCAGTTGTCCCCAATTGAAAAAATATTTTTTTCACTTATAGCTGCCTAAACTACTAATTATAAAAAGGCAAAAGTGTCCGGGAAAACTAGCTAATTTTTTAACTAAACTTTTAAATTTGGTTGCTACCCCTTATATTCAGGGGTACTTTTAGGTGTGTATAAATTTTTTGTCCCCCTCCCATTTTTACCACCCAATTATTACTACTGTGCACAAATACATGTTCTTTCAAGATATAAAGACATACACATTTTTAAAATATTTTATGTTTACCTATTATTGCGTGATATGATTTAAGTCACGATTGTAAATGCTGGTAGATCCTCAGCTAACGGCGCCTTATTTGGATTTGTTAACAACACTTTAATCATTAATAATTAATTTATAATCTTTAATCTTATTCGCATATTCCATTACTAATTAATTTCCGCGTAGATCACTATCGATTATCTAAATTAAACAATTTCTATTTTCTCATTATCAAGTGATTATATTTATAATATGTCATAAAAATCCGCATGGCTTTTAAAATAATACATATTGATTTCATGACGCATTGGAAATAATGTACATTCATTTTGTTAAATAAATACAATGTTGCTATATGTGCTTTCTTCATTATCATTTAAACACCATTAATGCACTACACGCACAAGGAATATTTTCATACCTATTCAATATTAAAATATAAATGCAATGTCGAACAAACTGGATTAGTTTGATATAAGGACTTTTCGGCAATCCCCCCCTTTCCATAAAATAGGAGTGCAAATCTGTTAAAATAACTAACAGAACATAATATTGACTGTCATAAACACTTTATTCATTAGAGCTTTATCCTCAAATCTCTGAGGAAGGAACTTAGATACATCAAGCAGTCAATTTTAATTCCTGAAAAACTGCCATTGCAAGAGCTCTGGTCTCGCTGCTGCTCTTGACTTCTGCCTTCCCAAATATGATAATCTGTCATCCGCATCGACTTCGAGAAGCTCTCTTCCAACCTTTCTCAATTTCTACCAAACTTGTTGGCTCTTTGCCCTCTCGTAAATTTAGGGAGAGATGGTTACTATCTTCCGTTAAAATAACTAACAGAATATAACATTGACAGTCATAAACATTTTTTTCATTAGAGCTTTATCCTCAAATCTCTGAGGAAGGAACTTAGATACACCAAGCAGTCAACTTTAATTACTTACTTACCATGCCTGTTTTCTTCACATTTTTCCCTCAGTAAAACATATGGCACAACAATATGTCCTTGAAAAGGAACATGTAGCAGCGTACAAAGCAGCTACCTATAAATAGCAGTGGCAGTTGTTGTAACTAGAGCTCAGGAATGTCGCCTGGTGGCGCTGCGCGCTGTTCCAGGTTACTACATTACACTGCAACTCTCGTTCTGATGGCTTCTTGTATTTTATACTGTATTTGCCTTGTGCTTAGTGCGTTATGTGTTAATCTTCTATGTTTACACCAATAAATTTTATGTGGCTTACGATTGGAGCATGTCTAACATGTTGCCTACGAGTACTTTACTGACAAGTAAGCGAACCAAATGAAATTAATACGAATTGTGTATTTGCGAAGTTTGAATAGCAGTATCATTCCATATCAGAATTGCCCGGCATGATGCTTATCCAGCACAACAATATTTGTGAAAAAAATATCATAAATTCACCAATCACTTGTTCTTCCTATGATACTTATCTTATTGTGGAAGATTCCCTTTTAACTGCTCTGTTATGTACAAAAATAGAATAGAAGTTCATGGACAACAAAATATAATATGACTATAAGATCACTTGATATGCAAGGAGAAATAAAAACATCCTCTGAAATTTATCTTGTCTATGTTGTCTGAATTTTTTGTTATGCAATCAATAATTTTAGGAGAGGATGATGATTTCCAAGTTAGATTATTCTTTGCCTATGGGACTCGTTTAACGCGCTTAACGGTATATCCTATTTGGACACAAGTTTAATATATTCTGAATTTCTTGCTATATTTCTTTTTCGTTTATGAATTATTCTGTTAAGTAGAAAGACTATACCTAATAAGTAATATAATACCATGCCACCAACAGTGAAGTTTGTTCTTTTCAGCGAAAAATGAATTTCAAACATATTCCTTTTTGAATTCTTTTATTAAATTTTCTTCAATACCTTTACCAAACTATTCCTAATTTTATATACAAATTTCATCTAATAGAATTAATGTACACAAAAAATAATTCCAAAATCTTGTCATACATGAAAAAATGCAAATGACAATATTTTTATGTTCTGCTTGTCATACAGCTTTATGTCACTCAGCCTTTTATTGGCCTTATATTTCTATTCAAAATCCTGTCGATATAATATTTCAAACCATGCAATTTTCTAAAATTGCCCCACTAGGTGGCAGTAGTCATCAATCCATACCATAGACCAGCAATATGACTCAATTGTATTTTTGTTCAAAAAATATTCAGAATTCCAAAAGTATAGATTCAACAAACATTTCAACAAAAATTCGGTGTCCTAACAAATATTCCCAAAGGATTTTTGTTTCTCTTCACATATCTCAATACATATATTGCAACCCTATCCATCTCCTTAGTTCCAAAAAAATAATATATATTCGTTTCCACGTTTTCCGGTTTTGCAAAGCAAAGAACTCTTCAAACATCTATTTAACTCCCCTTTGTGCATTCTAGATCAGTTAAATATCGTTCTCAAACTGCTCTCTAAAACTCAATTTTATGTTTCCAACCTTAAATCAACGGCCATCTTATTTTTCAAAGTGTTGCTAAAACCAACCAGCAGTAACATTTGTTTCCAATTCGGCAGCAGTTACCCTATGCTATTTTAAATCGGTATTTCTTAACAGTTTATGGGGAGTGCTTTGAAATTCTTCAACCGAGATAAAAAGTACACAACTAAAAACTATAATCTAGTGAAAAAAAAGTTAAAGCAATTCCGGTCTTATGAGAGAAGGAAAAGATAAATCAATATCAGATTGTAGGAGAGTCTGCGTGCCATTGATTTTCGTACATTTCCAGCAATCATTTGAAGGGCTTCATTCAAGGGACTGCTGCAAACCCATCCGTGCGCGTAACAATTACGACATCTTACAACAACGCATTTAAGAAAAATTCAGGGGTTTCATAGGATATCGATAACTGGCAATTTTTTTTGAATACCCTCCGAGACTTGGGGGAGGGTGAAATGTAGGAGAAATGGGGTTTGATGCTTGCACACATTTATGCTTTCAAAACTTTAGGAAAAGAACTCATATATCATGTTCTACTTCAATTCCAAAGGCCTTCCCCTATCATCTAATATGCTCCCCTAAATGCACACTTCTCGTATTAGCTGGGAGGGTGGAAGTTACAAGATATTTACAGGCCATTTGATGTACGAAAAATAAATATAGCTCCACTGCAAATGTTTAAAAATATTTGCGTCCGTGCATCTATATTTTATATTAAATTTTAGGAATTTCTACTCTACTCTGTATTATTTATCTTCTCACTTTTTGTATATTTTATTCTTATATTCATTGCGAAACTGATTTTAATTAATAATTTTATTAAAATATAATTATTTTCTAATAATTCAACAAGCATGAAAAAAACAATTCCATTTTCGTATATAAAATCTTTCAGTAATTACTGCACAAACTAATAAAATTTTTTAAACCAATCAGTAAATATCGTTAAGAACAAGAAATTATTACTAATACAAGAATTATAATCTTAAGAGTATTTTTCGTTGATTGTAAAGCTTCTTAGATAGATTATATTATTCCTATAAACAAATAATAGATAAAACTTCAACACGAAAAATTTTTAGACAGCATTTCTTTTTTATTTTGGTTAATTTTTTCGTAAAATTCCATCAACAAATCTCTACTTTAAAACGTTTTCAATATTAAAATCTACAATATTTCTTTATTTGTAAAAATATTAGAAAACATTTTTCAGTTCAAGGATATACATTAACTGGGGAATGAAAACACACAGGAAGCTTAATAGTAGTACAAACCATTTCTGTTATGTGCTTCTGAACTCCCTTGGCGTCTGTATCGATGTAACAGGTTGAGAACAGCTTGTTGTATTTGTAGTACAACTTCTGTTGTACAACAAACATTTCATTGTGTATTTTTGCAGTAAGTTCATTTTTGTGTATCTTCCATATATATTACAAACATTGTCCTTTATTAATGTTAAAAGTCATCACTGGGTA
Source organism: Araneus ventricosus (assembly GCA_013235015.1). Classification (NCBI taxonomy): domain Eukaryota; kingdom Metazoa; phylum Arthropoda; class Arachnida; order Araneae; family Araneidae; genus Araneus; species Araneus ventricosus. The sequence goes on from BGPR01016144.1 coordinate 7,830, forward strand.
TCTTTATCTCAATAAAAGTCTTTACTAAAGATCTTAGAATATTTTCATTGGAAACAATAAAAATGGAAAATTTATATATGTCTGATTATAACTTTGAAACGAAAATTAAAAATGTTTTTTATGCATAAGTACAACAAACGTAGTAATATAAAAATATATTTTATTTAGAAATTAGGTCCATAAAATAGAATAATTAAAATAATTTAAAGTAAGAAAGCATTAATCGTTATTATATGCTCGATAACGTAGTATTAGATATTCAGCCCAAACATTTGATCTTAATTCACAAATTATACCTCCTGAGGTGATTTGCTTTAAGAATAAAATGTGTATAAATTTTAAGCAAATTTAAAAACAAATCAGCTTATAATATTTAATTTTCATTATTTCTACGCTTTAGACTGTTTAGGAACATTAAATCATTTTTTTCAAAGTGCATAAAAAATGTAAAAGAAAACCTTAAATTTTTATAAAATAAATAATTTTAGATCCCATTATTTTTTTTTCTGCAACGTACAAGTATTCGAAGCCTTAAAAATTCTCCTCCTTTCCTGAGTAGCATTACAAATGTTCAGAAAATACCATATCAAATACTAAATTCTCTTACCGTTACCGCCTTTTTTTGAATCTTTTCACATCAGTAACTATTACATCCAGAAGTTATTCTTCCTTTTCTTTCGAATACTAAATTTTTTTCCATAGTCAAACACGCCCAATAGGAGTTGGAATCAGAGATCACATGGAGCATGTGTCAATCCGAAATCCAAATTGAATATCCAACATTGAAGTTCTACCAAGCATGCATATCAAACACTAGCCATACATACAGGACAGATGCTTGTATTACGTCTTTTCGATATTCAGCATGCGTCATTTTCCTCCGGAATGCGATCAACCAAACTTGCATGAGGAAAAATTCCTGGGGCAAGCGCACCCCAGTGAAGAAAAATCTTTTCATCCAAATCTAATACCTCATTTTTCAGCAAGCCTCCATATTTTACTTTGCTTTTTTTCCGCCTTCCGCTGCATTTGACGGCGGTGATTGACCGAGAGGTATTATGACCCTTTTTTCTACAGCGGAGGGTCTTTTTTGTAAAATTTCGATTGGTTATATTGTCGGGGGAACGCACCGAGGGGGAGGAAGGACAGTAAAAAAACATTGCATCTTCTTATAATACAATGTACCATGCACGACTAGCCAACTAAGTTGGATAAATCTTCTTTTGATCATTAATGTAAAGTAAAAACAAAGAGATACTTGAATTATTTCATTTTTAAACGTTTAGGAAATCTCTATTTCTCGTAAATATTCCAGCAAACAAAAATGAAAAATTTAAGACAACTTTATTCATTTCAAGAGATTTTGACGGACATGCTGATGAAAAAACATAAAACGTCTTAAGGTATCCGACTGTGTTCGGAAACATTTTTTTGAAAAATAAGTTGTATATATTTTTTAATGTTATATTTCAACTGAATATGTTTTAAAACTATGAAAATATTGTAAAATTAGGCTTTCAAAATAATATTTTTTTTAAAAAAATTGAGAAATTTGCAGAAAAATGACTAAAATATTTGTCTTACGCTAACAGCCATAGACAAAATCATATTCTAAATATACATAAATCCTTGTATGAATACATTTTTATGACAGTTATCTGTGTTATGCTCTAAAATATTTCTTGTACTTCAAAATAGTTTTGAGATATAGCTGAACATAGTTACTAAACTGGTAATTTTTCATAAAATATGCTTTTCGTTTATATTTACGCACTTAACAATAATATTTGATTTTAAAATTGACCTTAGTTCTTAGAGGAAAACATCAAGCATATTACAGAAAACAGTCTCGGCAAATTTCATATCAATACTTGAATAACGTTTTGAGAAATCATTGTTACGGCCGACATTTTTTCTCAAAAATATCATATCACAGAAAACGCATTTAAAGTTTTCATGCAACATAAAATAATGCTTACAGTTCGGTTATAAAACAACTGTGACTCCATTTGTAATTCACGTAGAGTAAAAATTGAGACAGTTTTAGAAAGCTGATTAAACGGGCTACAAAATTAAATCATAAAATTTTTTTTTGATAATTTCATCAAAAACGACGATTTTAAACCAGTCGGATACATTAACTCTTTATACCCGAGGCGACTTTTTTCCTCTAGCTCCTTTAAAACCGGGACTTTTTGAGAGGAAGCGACATGAATTGAACTCTCCCAACATAGGTGGTCATTTACCCCAACCCTTGACTGTGGTCGGCAGGGATAATTATATCCCCTACCGAGTTTATCTATTAAGCAATCTCAGAACCCCACCTCCCCTCAAAAGAAACTAACCGCCTCAGACCGGCTTTTTTCACTGTTAAGGGGGAATTTTTAGACCCAACGGGACCGCCTCGCTCGATCTGAGATGGTTAAATTTCTTCTACACTGTAAAAAATATCCGTTTTTCTCCCGGACGTTTTCCGTATATTTGGCGGTTTAAAGCTGTTTTGTTGACAAAACGGTTTTTCACCGTTTTCCGCTCCAGCCATAAACGGTTTAAAACCGTCAGTTGAAATTCTATTTTTCGCCATACGGTATTGCTTTCCGTATGATAACTTTCCCTTTTCTTAAATGTAATTTTATTGCATTCATTTCATGTTTTTAATAGGATTCCATCTCCGCTATTGTTTACACATGTTGCAGTAACCTGTTGTCACTCATGAAAGCTAACCTTAAAACACGTGTTCTGGCAATAATTGATTTTTACACCACTAGGCGGCGCCACTAGAGCTATAGTGACTTTAAAACTCAAATAGATTATTTTTACTTCATTTTATGAAGTCTCCGGTGGTCTAGTGGTTAGAGCGACTGCTTTTTATTTCTATGAACGCGGTTTCGATCCCCGGCTCGGAGGAGTTAGAATTTTTGTCACCATCTTGCATCGAAATCGTCCAAGTAAGTTCAATTAAGAATTATATTAATTAAACTAATTGAAATTAATAATTAAGCCTTGATTAATTAATATTCCTAACTGATAATACACATCCGCACATTTCAACTCGAACAGAAGGAGAAAACAACTCAACTCAGTCGGTGACGTCACTTACTTCGATGACTTAATTTTTACGGAGAAAACTTAATTTCATACGGTAAAAAACCGTTGTGACTACGGATTTACTTCGTAACTTTTACGGGAAAAACTTGTTCCTGTATGGTAAAAAACCGTTGTGCCTACGGATTTACTTCGTAACTTTTATGGTTTTGCACAACCAACCCAGCTGCCAGTTTAAAACCGTAAATTTTACGGGATTTTTTTTACAGTGTATAATGAATCTTTATAGATATAGATTTCAATTAATTCACTAGGTCTAATATTTTTATTCCTTTAATTTCGATTTGGCGAAATATAAATTATGTCATTCTTTGCTGAAATCACTAATAAAATTCATCTTTGTTGCTTTCCAAAATTTCACAATACATAAGCTTCATGAAAACGTTTTTGAATAAAAGCTTAATTGCGAGGTAAGTTATGAAGCAATTTCCTATCAAATTTTACCAGAAGATGAAGGATATGACGTCGCTGTGTAGCAAAAGGCAAATTCTAGGTTAATGTCTGAACATACGTGCAGTGATGTGATCGAGACGTAAAAGTGAAATGACTCGGTAGTAGCGAATTTTATTCAATAAACGTTTAGAAATTTTAGCCGTTTTTGCTCACTTAAACCACGCAATTCATAACTTTTCTTATGAGTACTATCATGGCATTTGTTAACGAATGTCGAATAGCGAACGCATTGCAGTATTCACACTCAGGTGGAAACTTTGCTTTGAGAAATTTCGTGTGTGATCACCTATAGTAAAACTTTTTTTTATTCTGAATGTTTTGATGGTGCTTTTTTTTGGCAATATTTGTAATTCTGAAGCTGCCATAAATTTTTAAAGTTTCACGACGTGCTAAATAATGCCTTTACGTTTCAAATACGTATATATTATGCAATTTTTGTGATTTTTTCCTCATTGATATTGTTTTCAGAAGTAATTCTCAAAGAAATTAATGCCCACCCAATAACAGAGTTTTTAAAGTTCATTCTAGAAAAATTCAAATGCTTTAGAAATCCAGTTATCCAAACAAATTGATATAAAACGTACCACGTTTTGTCAAACGGCCGTTTTCCATTGGCACTTTCAGTATGTCGTTGAAGTGTTAGTCCATTTAGTGTTAAAATGCCGTTAGATCACATTTGAGGTATAAACAGGTACTATGGTTATTCAAAATAAACTTACATAAAGAGCCATTTGAGCACTATACATCTATTGTTAAATAAAGTATTTACTCAACTGATTGCTATTATTCGGAATTATTGAAATATAAAACTAAATATTATAAAATAAAAATATTTTCCCTAATAAAATCATAGAATAAGTTAATTAAAACACAATTAAACTTATATAAAGAAAGTGGAAAATAAATCTAGGACTAATTCATTTAATTTTCTAGAATTACTTACTTCGAATACATAAATTTAAAACACATTTTTAAAAAATAACAGTTACCGCTAAGGTTTTAACTTTCCTATTAGAATTAAAATTCTAAAAATATTCATTCATTCTAATTCATTTCTAAAAATATTCTAGTTATTTTTAACAAGTGTGTTGATTAATTTAAACCCTAGATCCTTTCAAGAAGAATTTGGATTGTATAACGATGTTTGCCTTGGCACAATATCCTTCGAGCGGTGGCTTTAATTGCTTCCCTTGATAAGCAAGAATTTTGCGTTAATTTAAAGTAGGACATCTCTGATTAATTAATATCCTTTAAAATTAATGGTTCCACCAGAATATAAGGTGCTCCACATTTTCTAGTTTGCTTAAGTTCTTTCTTTACTTGATCATTACTACCAGTTTTAGCTTCTTTTTTCAACTGAACAAGCTTGTTGAAATTGGGGCACTTAATTTTTTTCACCCCGTAGTTTCTTGTCAATCTGGTGTTGCCTGGAGGAATATCGTTAAAACTCTCGTTAACTATGCTGCATATTTCATTTTATAATTTTGGAAAGCTTCTTTTATTTTGAAACAATCGATTATTAAATACTTTGGTTTTAATTAGGTGAGAAACTGTGTTTTAAATAAAATTCATTTATGGACAGCATGAGGAAAACACAAAATTATCAAAATATCATTTAAATTTGATTTTTTATGTGTAATTAAAATAATGATTAATACAAACCTGCAATTTTCGACAAAATCTTGCCACTTTTACACCGATGAATGCCTTAATTCTTTTCAACTGTATTTCATCTTATTTCCGCCCAAAAATTATCCTGTATTATATAAAATATTCATAAAATGCAAGACATTGCATTGTGACTCGCTTATGGTAAATAAATATCCTATATGATAAAAATCTGATAGAAAGCAAGACATTTTACTGTGAATTGTTTATGGTAAAAAAATTCTATATGATTGATATTTTAATCTTCGAACAGTAATATTGAATTTAGTGAAAGTAGAATATCTTGTATATCCATGTATACTATAAATTAAATACATTATATAAATTACATTTCGACAATATCCATTCGAAGATTCAAGTTTAAAAAATATCAGTTTGTGCTAAAATACTCATCATTCAGATTCTTATAGAGTGCAACCGAAATTCACCTACCTGGAATGACGATATCCTTATGGATCTTAACGGTATTTAACTGGATTTTTTACACAGGGTGCCCACTAAAGATACTTTTCTTATGAGTACTATCATGTCATTTGTTAACGAATGTAAAATAGCGAACACATTGCAATATTCACACTCAGGTGGAAGCTCTGCTTTGAGAAATTTCATGTGCTTATAGCGATCACTTATAGTAAAACTTTTTTCTATTCTGAATGTTTTGATGGTGCTGTTTTTCGTAATATTTGTAGTTCTGAAGCTGCCATAAATTGTAAAGTTTCACGACGTGCTAATTAATGCCTTTACGTTTCAAATACGTATATATGTTGTACGTATATATGATGCAATTTTTGTGATTTTGTCCTCATGGATATTGTCTTTAGAAATAATTCATTGCATTGTCACTCGCTTATGGTAAATAAATATCCTATATGATAAAAATCTGATAGAAAGCAAGACATTTTACTGTGAATTGTTTATGGTAAAAAAATTATATATGATTGATATTTTAATCTTCGAACAGTAATATTGAATTTAGTGAAAGTAGAATATCTTGAATATAAATGTGTACTATAAATTAAATACATTATATAAATTACATTTCGACAATATCCATTCGAAGATTCAAGTTTAAAAAATATCAGTTTGTGCTAAAATACTCATCATTCAGATTCTTATAGAGTGCAACCGAAATTCACCCAGCTTGAATGACGATATCCTTATGGATCTTAACGGTATTTAACTGGATTTTTTACACAGGATGTCCACTAAAGCTACTTATTCCCCCCCCCCCTTTAATTTCAGAACAACTGCAGTTATGGTCGCAAAAGTGGTGTCTAGGTATATAAAAGTGGATATACGCTACGCTATGAGACCACTTATATCGCCACATGGAGACAAACTGCGGAATTAGAGTTCCTATCTCCAAAAGGGTACAATGTACTGGGAACATGCGGGAAAATTTGCGATTTTTTAAGAAATCTTTATATCTTTCCAAATGTTCGCTCTATTTTCACGAAAATACATGCAAATATCGCGGACATCAAACAAAACCATTGATGAAAGTTGTAAATAGTTATAAATTTTCTGTGAAACGGGGTGAGAATTAAACCTTTTTCGGGACTGCGGTAGCCTAGTTGTTGATTCTCAATTTCGGGACTGGAAGGTTCCAGGTTCGAATCCCGATTCCAGTGAAGATCCGCCATGTATGGGGCCAGATACATGTTAAATCATACTTAGTGGTCAGACGTCCTGTAGTTGGCTGGTGTGAAAATTTCGGGACGAGTACTAGCTGAGGTGATGTCCTATTCATGTGACCATGAATAAAAATTACAAGATTCGTCCAAAAACAGACCTCGTGTTGCTTCAAATGGGACGTTAAAATATAACTCACTCATTGACTAAATTATTCTCTTATGAGTCAATTTCTGGCTCTTCCCCTAAATTCCCTCGTGACCTAATCTTCAATGTAAATTGTGAATTAGAGTCTCTACTTTACAGGGTCAAAGGCCAAAGAAAATTTATAGAGCCTTTCGAGAGAGTTTTGAAAAAAATTTCCAAATCCTAAACGGTTCAGATTGTTCTGACACCTATCTGTTTGTGCGCACAGTTGACATCCAATGATGAAGTCGAACACACTTAGTCATTAGAGTAAAAATGATAGAACGACTGGGAAACTGCATGCACAAATCTGTGACATGCATTCAGTAACGAAAGCATGCAATCGTATAAGTGAGTTTTACTAACATATTATGCAGATCAGGAGTTGGATTGCCGAGCCTGTTTAAAGGAATACGTGGCACGACGTTTCCTCTGTTGTCACCTCTATTTCATTCAAAGTGATACACTGTAAAAAAAATCCCGTAAAATTTACGGTTTTAAACTGGCAGTTGGGTTGGTTGTGCTAAACCGTAAAAGTTACGAAATAAATCCGTAGTCACAACGGTTTTTTACCGTATGAAATTAAGTTTTCTCCGTAAAAATTAAGCCATCGAAGAAAGTGACGTCATCGACTGAGTTGAGTTGTTTTTCTCCTTCTGATCGAGTTGAGTTGAAATATGCTGATGTGTATTATCAATTAGGAATATTAATTAATCAAGGCTTAATTATTAATTTCAATTAGTTTAATTAATATAATTTTTAATCGAACTTACTTGGACGATTTCGATGCAAGATGGTGACAAAACTTCTAACTCCTCCGAGCCGGGGATCGAAACCGTGTTCATAGAAATAAAAGGCAGTCGCTCTAACCACTAGACCACCGGAGACTTCAGAAAATGAAGTAAAAATAATCTATTTGAGTTTTGAAGTCACTATAGCTCTAGTGGCGCCACCTATTGGTGTAAAAATCAACTATTGCCAGAACACGTGTTTTAAGGTTAGCTTTCATGAGTGACAACAGGTTACTGCAACATGTGTAAACAATAGCGGAGATGGAACCCTATTAAAAACATGAAATGAATGCAATAAAATTACATTTAAGAAAAGGGAAAGTTATCGTACGGAAAGCAATACCGTATGACGAAAAATAGAATAGAACTGACAGTTTTAAACCGTTTATGGCTGGAGCGGAAAATGGTGAAAAACCGTTTTGTCAACAAAACAGCTTTAAACCGTCAAATATACGGAAAACGTCCGGGAAAAAAACGGATATTTTTTACAGTGTATAACTGCTAACCACCTTGAACAAGTTTTCTCCTAATGTCGTCTGCCATCTACCTCGGAAATCACAGAACGTTCCGCCCCTTTGAGTAATGCAGCTAGAGCCAGAGTCCCACTTTCACTTGTGCGTGCGTCATGCAGGCAATAACAACATACAATGTAACATTCATCGACAAGTTTTTTAAATTTATAATTACATTTCGAAACAAAAACTGATTGAACAGAAAAAGCATCTTATACATATACGGATATTTTTTCTCTGTTCGATTGTTTCTAAGCCGGGATACCAAACAAGGAAATGAAACACGCAACAGGCTTTTCTGATACAACGTAAATGAAAAACAAATTTTTCTTACTTTCCTTTCAGCATAGTCAGAAAGTAACATTCTGAATTTACAATATGTACAAATAATGTATTTTAGAATTATATACTCATGTTGTGAAATTACATGTAGCCTTTCATTTATATACGTTTACGTTTTTTAAAATTATCTTCAGTTGCTATAAATTTTATTAAAAATTCCTTCTGAATAAACTCATACAGTGGGAAGTAACATTCACATTGCTGTGAAGAATTCTTTTTATACAGCATCTAAAATTTAAAAGGAAAATTGATCTGGCATGAAATTTAAACCAATATTTTATTTGCTTAACAATGTAAATAAAAACTTTGTTTAAGACATGTGCATTTATTTTTTGAATTTTTCAATTTAATTGTAATTTTCCATACTGTCTGGAGTCGGCCGTATTTGGTGTTTTTCCTTTCTTAATTCCTTTCTTTTTACCCTTGTACACTTACAAAAGTGTTATGTAAAAGTTCAAGTGATAAGATTTTTCAAAGACATCAAAAGCTTTTAGAAATCTTCTTTGAAAAACGTACAACTTAAAAAAAAGAATTGGAACGGATATAATTGAGTTTTTCCTTTTGCATGAAAAACCTTTTCATTTTTTAAAAGAAATATCTGCGGAAATATAATTTCAAAGGTAAAAAAAGATTGTGAAAACAGCAATGTATCATAGAAGATGTTTGAAACTGAAATAAATTATTACATTTCTAAGCATCAAAAACTATCTTTTGACTCTGAATTCTATCAGCTTGCTTTTAAATTTGCGTCTAATAAGTATTTTTCAGTTTCAGTTTCCCCCTGTGTCTTGGTTCTAAATTTTTTCTTCGCAATTTTGTTTGATTTTTTCCCTATGAAAATAAAAATATTTAACTAAATGAATTAGATTTCAAAACAGGAAGACCAAGTTGTATAGTAAAAAACATTGCACTGTATGGCGTTGTTGAAAAATAAGAGGGGGAATCTGTAGAGAATTGAAACAACATGACAATATATCATATTAATTAATCTTTCTTTTAGGAAATCTAAAATAAGATTTCAGGGGTATTTATTTGTCTAGATAGACAATAATAAGCATCTAAAATATGTATTCTAATTCATTTGAGAATGCTGAAGACAATTTTCTACCAAATAAGCAACATTAAACACGTTTGTGAAAAAAAAATGTTTAGTGGTCATCTTAGTTTTTGAAATAAATATATCATACTATGTGCAAAGAGTCCTTTAATTTTTCAAATAGTTTCCAAGCGTTAATAAATAACATAATTTCGCGTTAAACAAGTGAAGAACATCATATATTCAACCAACCAGAACAGGTTTCATCCAGTTGAAATACGTTCAGCGCATGCGCATAGCTCTTGCTTTCCAAAATTCGAAATTCGAGGAGCCGCTTCACAGATCCTTCAGGTGAAATATTGCTTGGCAAAACATCTTATTTTGGTACTTCCGCAGCCTCTGATTTCTATCACTCTATTCTTCTAATTTCGCAGAATATGGCATTTTCGTCGGATGAAGAATTTGCTTATCTCGGCTTTGCAAGATTGCTCAGGTTGCGAAGAAGTGCAGCGAAGAACGCACTAGAGGTGGTGGAAAATAGAGGCTTGCATTTGCATCTTTGTTTGAACGATAGTAAAAATCCTTAGTAACACAGGTTAGTTGGTTCGAAGGAAACACCGAATAAACAGACTCGATCAATATCCCTCCTTCTGTGATAAAATAACTTCCGAAACGCAGTAGTACAATTCACCCGTTTTATACACAGTTTCATAAGTAAATTTATCAATGTTAATTTGTCAATTAGTTTTATTACTCGTGTACATTTAATATAATAATTGCAGTATGTTGTTGCAATTGTTACATCTTCTGATTTCTATCACTTTATTCCTCTAATCTCGCCGAATATGACATTTTCGCCGGATGAAGAATTTGCTTATCTCGGCTTTGCAACGATTCTCAAGTTCCGAAGAAGTGCAGCGAAGAAGGCACTAGAGGTGGTGGCAAATGGAAGCTTGCATTGACATCTCTGTTTGAACGATAGTAAAAATCCTTAGTTATACTGACTAGTTTGTTCGAAGGAAGCACCAAATAAATAGACTCGATCAATATCTCTTTAATAATCTCTTTAATAAAATAACTTCCGAAACGCAGTAGTACAATTCACCCGTTATATACATAGTTTCATAAGGGAATTTATCAATATTCATTTTTCAGTTAGTTTTATTACTCGTATTTATGTAATATAATAATTGCAGTATGTTGTTCAAAAATCGATGTAACCAGCTGAAACCTGACACAAAAGAATCGCAAATATGTATCATAACTAGGGGAAAGAATATATATCTCTACGTGTAAGAGTACTCTCAAGCAGTGAGCTATTACAACAAAACAAACAATTCCAATTCTACATCGTCACAAGTCGCAGGAGCTATCATCTTAGAAAGTTTGCAAATATCTCGCAGCATTCATAGCGCCTTAACTGGTATATTGTATATAATAAATTTATTCTCATCAAGAACCTGCATAAAGCGTAATTTACAGATATACCAGCATTCTCCAAGCCTCACAACTTCAAATTAAGTTCTTCCTCACATTATGTAATGATTGAAAATTTTTAATCTTCTGTAAATTAAATCTTTTTAACGTCACTTAATTTTTAAATCAAAATGAATTACTTCTTCTTCAATCTTAGAGAAACGCATTTCTGCTTTAACTTACAAAGTCACGAGATCTTCGAAACTTTCCCGTTTTCTCAGCAGTATAAAAAGTTTTGACTACTGAGATCTTTCGCTTTTTATAGTGTAACACTCTCCTAGTAAGATGCGCGGTTTTGCGCGTAAATTCTTCACTACTGGTCATGGGTTTAAATTTAAATGTAATTGCCTTATCTAATTGATGTAACCTGCATCAGAATTTTTGAGTCAAATGAATAGATAGAAATTGGTTTTACAAAATACTTTCTTGTACCTCAACTAAATAATGTTACATCTATTAAATTAATATTATCAAAAATAGGCTCTGTCAGCCAGGAATCCGGATGTCTAGGCCGATCGGGGATAATTCTTTATGCTTTTCATTAGCATTAGTTGACGATTTATGAATATGTCTAAAATAGAAAAGAACCTATCTTTTATCACAAATAAAGCTATAGATGTGCTTAAGTAAATCGAGACTTATTTATCTCTTCAAAAACTTATATACTCGATTGTCATACTTGCATGAAATAAAACTTTTCTTCAGCGCGTGATATAAAATTATTGAAATTCAAATAAGAAGAATTGAAAAATTATTAAAATCTAGTTGGTATGAGGCAAGAAATAAAGGCAGAAGATCACTTCTATATGCTTTATATTATATTAGCTTATAAGGAAATTTCGCTGAAAATAGTGTACCATTGCAGAAAACAAATTAGTATAAAATGAGAACTCTTATGGCTTGATGGTCGGAATGAATTCTATCTTAAGTTTTAAAAAATGGTATGTGCCAAGAATCTACATTAAAAACGTATTCATTCACATTTTTTTTATTTTTATTTTCACATTGTATTGAATCATTCACTTGAAAATGAATTGAATGGCCAGAAAATATCGAAATTACATATACCATATCACTAAGTAAAGGTTTCATTTGTGTCTAATTTACCTAAGAACCAGCAATTAAAAAAACGCAAAAAATTAGGCTTGAATAAAGCTATGCTCAATTATTTTTCCACAAACTTTATTGTAAAAAAAATTAAAATTTCAAAGATTTATTCTTTAAAAGAAAAATTTATCCACGGGTGAAAAATTCTAACATTTTCTTCTGATATACTGATACATATACTAGTAAAGTTTGTTCTAAAGAAACCACATTGAAAATAAAACATAGACATTTCATACAAACACTACAAGAAAAAGTTCATACCTTCGTTTTCGAAAAATTGAAAACATTTGTTTTCTTGCGGAATCCAGTTTCAAAGAAAACGTATTTTAACTTCTGTGTTTGCATGAAAAAAAATGTTTTTCTTTAGAAATTCATTTGGTATCTCTATATTTAAGCACAGTTTCAAGTAAAAGAATAAATGAAAAAATTAATGATATGGATGGAAGATATTTAATGATTTATTTTGCTGTTTAAATTTCTCATATTTTTCTTCTTTATTTTATGAATTTAACTTATTCGAAAACAATTTTACCATATAAATTATTTCTACTTTATAAATAATGCTGTGGCTTTAACCCTTAGGTCCAATTTATGTGTGTTCTTGTCAATAGTTCAAATGATCAGTCCCTATTGCAGTTTTGAATTATTTATTTCTCAATGACGAATGACGAACACAAACACGACGTAAACATATTCACGAACACGTCTTTCACACAACAGAACATTTAGGATAATGACATTTTAAATCCGCAGATTACCGATTCCATTCTTTTGACCTCACTCGTTCATGTTTCTTCCTGACTAATTCCCCATCGGATAGGGAAGTTGCATGCTAAAAATTTCCCTTCTTAGGGATTATTGTGGTCCAAGTTGCCGCAAATGTCTCAAAACATATAGTACCAAAAAGTTTTCAATCACTTTTGACAGTTACTATACATATTTACAATTTATGTATTTTTTATAGATTTCACCTTTTGTAAGAATGCAACCCCAGTCATTTCAAATTGATATCATGAATAGATGGATTCAAACACTGGAAATAACTCAATCGTTACTTTTATAGATATAGAGGTGGTGGACATTGAAAAATATCAGTGTATTTAAGAACTTCCTACTAATAAAAATCGGTCATGAAGTTTTGCAATATTGCTATTATACATTATATTTTCATTAGTTATGCGATATAATAATTTATGATTTATGGTTTGCGAAAATCTATTCAACATTTGGAAAGAGAGATCTGTATTACACAAAACTAAATTAAATCGTGTGGTCGCTGTAGTGTGTTAAGGTGGTCTGGTCGTAAATTCTCAGTTTTTGGATGGAAAGATCACATGTGTTCAAGACTGTTTTCCACATCATGCGGAATAGGCTACATCGTGATCGTCGTTCCGTTCGTGCGGTTTGGAACTTTGTAAAGGTGATACCATCACAAGTACCGTCCTCGTCATGTTATACGTTTAAGATTATAAGGTCCGTCGAAAATAACTTTACTACACCAGCGAAAACGGACGTCAATCTAATCCCTCATTCAATGCAATTAATTGAACTGTTATTCTGTAGAACATCTTCTCTTAAAATACTTACTTATCTTAAAATACTTATATTTCTTATAATAATGTAAGAATTTTTAAGATATATTAACATGTTTGCGTACTAAATTTCAGAAGAAATTAAATTTGCTTTAATTGAAAAGCGTTTTTAAATAATTATTATAATAAAGAAGGCAATAATTAATATTCACAGTAACTTAAACGAAAGCAGAAATAAATTTCGTAACTCTACACTTTAAGTGTATCATTAGAAAATACATTGCTTTCAATCAGGCCTTACATAAAATAATTACAAAAGTTTTAAATCCAATTTACGTAATCAAGCTTAGTAAAATCTAATTAGTAGGTGCTAATTTCCACATTTATTACAATGCAAGTTGACATAATTAACATTTATTTAAATGCAATTTGCGCTTTTTTAAAAGCGTCTCAAGCAATAATTTATGCATTTTTAGCTTTTATGCGTATTACTAACTGTTACCCGCGACTTCGTGCGCGAAGAATTTGAATTATTATTTTTTTTAAATCCACGAATGTAAATGTTTCGTTACATGTTAAAAGGGGAAATTAAAAGTTTTGTAGGTTAATACTACATAATTGGACGACTAACAAGAGTGTCTACTGTTATAGTTAGGTAATTTGATTATTTAAGCTAAAGCAGTTTTATATACTACGTTTTCTGATGTACTTTTTCTGCACGGATGTAGAGGTTTTGTGGGCTGGACACACGTGAACACGCCATATATAGCGTGGAATACGCCATGGAAGGGGAAAATACGGTTTTTCCAAATGTACGCCTGCTCCTTTGAGTGTCTGGCCTTGATCCTGGGAAATGCTAATTTTTAAAGGAATTGTTTCATTTTTGAACTTGGATGGCTTCGGCATTATCGGAATGCGTGGGATTAAAACACTCTCTCATCTCGCTATGCCAGTCATAACAGTTTAACGACGTTTGGACCTAGGTATGTAATTTGTAACCATATGCCAATGCGCAGTCTCAGTAAACCGAGGTTACGTATAAATAGTGCTGGCAGACCGACTTTTAATCTCGGCTTGTCGGAAGGTACCTCTGACAATACAAGGAGTTGAAGAACTTTACACAGAGTATGATGTTACTTGTTATTGCCCATTAGCATATCTACAGATAGATATTCTGTAATACTTCCCTCCATTTGTGACATATATTTTTTTCATTTATCTTACCTAAACTTTGATTAATCTGTGCCAAAATTACGAATTCAACAACCATTCTCTATTCCTTATATATTCTCCGTTACTGTAAATCATATCATTGTACTCAATGGTATCATCAGGCCCTTACAATCTGTGGAATACATCATCCACCATGCTATATGTCATCTGCTTCTGCTATTCAAAAGAATACATAAAACAAAATATATCTTCGTATATTTTTCTTTAGTTATCATTAGCATTAGTTTCTAAATTTTAATCTAAAAACTCTTCTAACTATATGATCTATCAATAGATTTCTGTCCCGGCGTCAATTTATCGACAATTCTTGAATAAAATAAGAGAAAGAAAAGATACAAATATAAATAACTAAAATTTAATAGACTGCAAACTCAAAGAATTAAAATCAAGTGTTCAATTCAGTAATTTCAGTTATTATTTCACAAATTAATAATTCATTTATTTTCTCATCAAGATAAAGTACTCGCGGTTTTCTTTATGATCAAATAATGTTTTAAAAATAAGTTATTCCACATGCTTACATATTTTTGAGTATCACTTGACAGTATCACGTAACACTAAAAAAAAGTCACCTTGCTTTTAAAAATAAGTTATTCCAAATGCTTACTCATTCCTTAAGAATCACGTGACAGTTGATTGAAAAATAAAATAGTAATCTTCATCGCGAATCGCTGAGTCAATGGGCCTTTCTTTGTTAACTATTTAATTGTTGTCCGGAGTCAAAAATATTGAATTTATGATAAACTCTCATTTCCTATGTCCATTCCTGGGTTTGAAGATACTACTCTGCCAATTTTTATTCAAATCGGTTTGCTAGTTTTGTCGTGAAAGCGTAACAAACAGACAGACACAGTTTCAAAGTTTATAATATTACTAGCTGTTATGCCCGGCGTTGCTCGGAAATATAATACTTTCATGTCTAATATTTTTGATGTTAAAAACTACTTTTGTATAAAAAATTACAAGACCAAAATTCTTTTATCGTCTGAAACGCTTTATAATTAAAATGAGAATAAGAATTAAACCAGATGATTTTTAAAAACCGCCGATAGCTATTTTTCTCAGTAGCTTATTAATATTTGTTGCATAGGTACTTCAAATTTTGTTCATAAATCTTGCGGCATAAGAAAGATTTTAACGGAAGTTTTAGGACAATTAATTACATAGTAAATTTTTAATTAAGAAAAAGCATTGAAATAAATATGATTAAAAAATAATAAAATTAGTCTTCATCCAGAATTCTTTTAATGCGAGATAGCAAAAGTTCTTATGTATTCATGTTCTTCGCCAATTAAAAAAAGTGTTACAAATTGTAAATTTTATACACAATTTAATTTTTGAAAAAATTTTTAAATGAGGGCAACGAATTGAACGGAAATGAAGCTCGTGTAATCAAAAACTAATTTTTTTTTAACTTTAAATATGTGTAAAAATAGTTTTTCTGACATAATATATTTTTACGAAAAATATCACGGAAAATGCCATATCTTGTTTAATTTCCAATTAACTGAAATTTTAATAAGATTAGGGCTTTTAAAAGCTGATGATGATATCTCTCGTCTTATATAAAATATATTTATAAAAATGAGCAAAAATTTCAGAAATAAACGTAAATTAGTTCAAAGTCTAACCGTTGCCTAGCAACGGAGTAACTATAAATTTGCGTTATTTCAAAATCGTCTGCAGGTAATTAGCAATTTAATAAAAATAATAAAAATTAAAATATGTCACATACATAAAATTGGTATCATTGTAAAGGTAAAATTTCGAACTTTAAGATGGTATAAAAATAATTTTAGAGATATAATTTTCTTCGAAGTTACTGAGGAAAACGGTTTAGGTTAATTTCTAATTCACTGGCTGTTTAATTAACATTTATACTTTGAAAAGTTGATTGTAGTTGTTGTTGTTGTCTTCCCCTTTTCTTAATTAACAAGTGAGAAAACTTTGTTTGAAATCAGTGTCGTGATTTAGGAGGAGATGTGGAACATACATACAAACATATATGCAAACATACATACCCACAAAGACTTTTATTTATATTAAGATTATTATATTATTGTTCAAAATTTTATCAGCTCTTTGAAGATTTCGTGGATTTAGTGAGAATCAAATTATCAAGCACATTTCTTTGTTATTGAAATAAATGTTTTCGATATAAATATACTTTGAAAGCATCTTTGCTAGCGATCTGAATTTAATATTGATTCTTCATTTTAGGAATTCAATTTATTTTTACTCTAATAAAAGGGTGCATCATTAGGTATTTCCGTACAAATAAAACATGGAAGACTTTTAGATTGCTAAATTCAGAAGATAATATTTTTTTATCTATAATATAAAGCAGAAAATACATGTATCTGTTTGTCTCTCTGTCTGTCGGTCACAAGAACTCCTACTAAACGGTGAACAGTAGCGACACAAAATTTGCACACGACATTCTAGAGCACATTTCTAGGTCAACGGTGCTATTTTCAACTTTCAGAGTTTATTAGTTCTTAAGATATTTATTTAAGTAACGAAAATTAGCAGCTTTTAAGCCTAATGCGTAGACGCTCTTTGCCAATAACTTCGGAAATATTTATTAGACAACAATTGTTTTATGCCATTTTAAAGAGCACAAATTTTCTTTTTAATTATATTAATTCCATTGCGATAAAGTGTTTTCTCTGATTGTTATTAAGGTTTAAATATATATATTCAAAGCAATTTCTAAAAATAATTTTATTCTTATAGAAATAAATTCAAGCCAATTTAGTGTTTCGCGCGCGGGCTTCTGCCAGTGTTAAAGTTAATATGAGAAAATATTGTTTACTTTGAGCATAAACAACAAAGTAGACTTTTCACTTCCGGTTTCCGGTTGTCGTAGCATTTACAGCTTTAAATACGGTTACACGGTGATCCAATGACGTTAGTGAATTATTCTCTCGATGTTTTCTTTAATTTTCACAAATTTTTAACTTATCCTAATGAGTGTGTGCTAAACCTTCAAGACTACTTAGTCCGGTTCCTATCGTAGGAAGAGGAAAAAGCGAGGGTGAAAAAAGATGTTGTAACAGTCTATCTGTCGCAAGAACTCCACCTAAACAGTGAAGAGTCTTGATATGAAATTTGCACACGCCATTCTGGGGTCCGTTCCTCGATCAATTCCACTTTTTCAAACTTTCAAAAAATTACTTTCTAAGATATTTAATTAAATAACGAAAATTAAGTCAATTTTCGGCGTTTTATCTCAGATTTTCGCCAATAATTTCAGAAAAATATATTGCACGTAGATTATTTACATACCATCGCAAAGAGCAGAAAATTATCTCTTTACTGATTTCAATTGAATTGTTCTGTGTTCCTTTTTCTTAATTTAATAAACATTTCAAATTTATTTCATACACGATTTGTAGCAATGCTTTCAGTAATTTTAATATAAATAAAAGGTATTGTGGGTATGTATGTATGTTTGTATCTATGTTCCACATCTCCTTCTAAACCACGGCACTGATTTCAACCAAACTTTGTGCACTTTTTAATTAAGACAAGGGGAAGATTACTGTCAACTTTTTAAAGCGCAAAAATTAATTAAACAGTCAGTTAATTAAAAAGTAACCGAAACAGTTTTTCCGCTGTAAGTTCGGAGCAAATTATTTCCCGAAAATTATTTTTATACCATTTTAAAGCTCAACATTTTAAATTTTTAATGATATCAATTTTATATCTGTGACATGTTTCCTTCAATTTTTTTTAATTTTTCAAAATTTAATAAAAAGTTGACACGCAGACGATTTTAAAATAAATCAAATTTAATGATACTAGAGTTGATACTGATGAGTTGCTAGGGAACGGTTTAATTACTTTACCATTATTTTTTCTGTTTAATTTTTTCAAATATTGTTTGGCAATGTTTTCATTGGTTCTTAAAGAATTCTAAAGCTTATTTAATTAGATTAAAAAATCACTGCAGTTCATATCACCTGTCATTTTTACCTGCGTTTCCGAAGAAATAATAAATCCTTAATAATATATTAAATGAGAAAGTGTGTCTGTCTGTTTTTACGCTTTCACGGCCAAACTACACGTGGAATAACTTATTTTGAATGTCAAACATCACGTGATCATACAAAAAGCCGCGATTATGTGATCTTTCTGAGAAGATAAACAAATAATTTATTTATGGAATAATAACTGAAACTACTCAACTCGACGCTTGATTTTTTCATTTTTCGAATTTGCAGTATATTTAATTTTAGTTATTTATATTTGTATCTTTTCCATATCAGATTTTATTCAAGAAGCTGTCGATAAATTGACGCCGAGACAGAAATCTATTGATAGATATAATATAGCTGCAAGAGTTTTTAGATTAAAATTTAGAAACTAATGTTAATTTTAACTAAAGGAAAATAAACGTTGATATAGTATTTTGTTTTATGTATTCTTTTGAAAGAAGAAATGGATGACATATAGCATGATGGATGGTATATTTCACAGATTATAAGGGCCTGATGATACCATTAAGTACAATGATGTAATTTACAGTAACGGAGAATATATGAGGAATAGAGAATGGTTGTTGAATCGGTAATTTTGGCACTGATTAATGAAAGTTTTGGTCAGATAAATAAAAATAAATATGTCACAAATGGAGGGAAGTATTACAGAATATCTATATGTAGATATGCTAATGGTCAATAACAAGTAACATCATACCCTGTGTAAAGTCTTCAACTCCTTAGAATTGTCAGGGGTACCTTCCGACAAGCTGAGATTAAAAGACGGTGTGCCAGTACTATTGATACGTAACCTCGATGTACCGAGACTGCGCACGGTTACAAATTGCACATCTAGGTACAAAGTCGTGAGAGTGTTTAAGAACGAGAGAGTGTTTTAATTTCACGCATTCCGATAGTACCGAAGGATTTACCATCCAAGTTCAAAAGGTAACAACCCTTTAAAATTAAAATTTACCAGGCTCAGGGCCAGACACTCAAAGGGGCAGGCGTATATTTGGAAAAACTATATTTTCCCCATGGGCAACTATATGTGGCGTGTTCACGTGTGTCCAGACCACAAAACCTCTACATCCGTGCAGAAAAACGTAAAACAAAAAACGTAGTATAGAAAAGTGTGTTATCATTGATAAACAAATTACCTAACTATAATAGTATACACTCCTGTTAGTCGACCCATTATGTATTATCAACTGTCAAAACTTTTAATTTCCTCTTTCAACATGTAACGAAACATTTACATTCCTGAATTTAAAAAATTTACGCACGAAGTCGCGGGTAACAGCTAGTTAATTTATACAATGGAGAGGACTTTTATAAAACAGATTAAATTTGAATCAGCATGCATTGCATAAACTGTGTAATAGCTCGATAGAATCAGATTATATATCTTTTTCAAAATTTTTTTATTCCACTTATTTGCATATAATTCGCCCAAGTCAAAGAGCCCATAATAAAAGTATATCTTAATATAAATAAAAGTCATTGTGGGTATGTGTGTATGTGGGTATGTATGTATGTGGCTATGTTCCACATCTCCTCCTAAACCAATGGACGGTTTTCAACCAAATTTTGTACACTTATTATTTAAGACAAGGGGAAGACACTTATGAACTTTTCTAAGTCGAAAAGTTAATTAAACAGGCAGTTAATTAGAAATTAACCGAAACAGTTTTTCCGCCGTAACTTCGGAGCAAATTGTTCGACAAAAAATATTTTGATACCATCTTACAGCTCAAATTTTTACCTTTTCAATGATACCAATTTTATTTCTCTGACAATTTTCCTTCGATTGCTATTAATTTTTAAAAGTTCCAAAATGTTTAAATACGTGCAGACGATTTTGAAATAACGAAGAATTATAGCTACTCCGTTGCTAGGCATCGGTTAGACTTCGAACTAATTCACCTTTATTTCTAAAAATTTTGCTTATTTTTATAAATATCCATATAATATAATAAATGCGAAAGTGTGTCTGTCTGTTTGTTACGCTTTCACGACCAAACTACAAAACCGATATGGATGAAAATTGGCAGAGGTGTAGCTTGAAACCCAGGAACGGACATTGGGTAGGTGACATCATGTTAAATTCATTATTTTTTATTACAGATAACAATTAAATAATTAACAAGCGATTTGCGATGAAGATTACTACTTTATTTTTCAATCAACTGTCACGTGATCCTTAAGGAATGCGTAAACAAAATGAAATGTCACGTGATCCTTCAGAAAAACGCAAGTATGTGGAATAACTTATTTTTAAAGTCATGCATCACGTGATCTTGCTGAGAACAAAAATAATCTCTAGAATAATAACTGAAAAACAAACGCCGGGACAGAAATCTAATGGTAGATATGATATAGTTCCAAGAGTTTTTAGATTAAAATTTAAAAACTAAAGTTAAGTATAACTAAATGAAAATATCGTTCAATGTTTACTTAAAATAAGAGCCTAATTTAGTGGAAAGGTTGCCAAAATTATTCTTTATCGCTCTTTTCATCGACATCCAAGATTTTTTTGCTGTTAAATTTGTAACCAAACGATTTAGTTAATTACAATAGTTCCGTTTCGAATTTTAATGCTTTAAGAGCTGTTTTTAACCGATTTAAATAGAAAGGATTACACAAACCCAAAGAACACGGAATTCAACGTTTTGTTTACTAAAGAAAGAATTAATTCGAGCTTGGCGCTTGATACAGTTGCCAAATAGATTTGGCGATTGCTTAAATCGGAAGGTTAACGGAAAACGGTCTATGAATCCAAAATAAGCAAACCAGGATCGTCCATTGACGTATATGATATGGTTGTCAGAGTTTTTAGAATAGGAAGGTATATTTTGTCTTATGTATTCTTTTAAACAATAGAAGCAGATGACATATAGCATGGTGGATGATATATTCCAAAGAGCAGATGATACCATTGAGTACAATGATGTAATTTACAGTAACGGAGAATTAAATTAGTCGTCCAATTATGTATTATCAACCGTCAGAACTTTTGATTTCCCCTTTCTACATATAACGAAACATTTACATTCGTGAATTTAAAAAAAGTAGCAATTCAAATTCTTCGCGCACGAAGTCGCGGTTAACAGCTAGTTTACCAATATATTCATTCATTGTTTTGAAATATACATGAAACGATACTCCTATTGGTGGTATGTACAGGCATATCGAATCAAGAGGCAGCGTTGAAGAACGAAAAACAGTTTATGAAAAAGTATATATAATTAAACTTAAGGCAGAGAACTCAATTGTAGATAAGATTCTATAAACATTACTGAAGTTCGAAGCTGTGGCCAGGAGTGAAGAGTTACGCACGAAGCATTCGTCTCACTAGGAAGAATACGGTTAAAAAGTAGGCGTTACAAACACGCGAAGAGCTTAAATAGTTCGAAACGGGAAAGATACCAAATTCCAGGCTCTAGAAATAATGCAACTTTTGCGAGTCTAAGTTAAGGTAGAATTTCCTTCATAATAGGATTGTAGTAGACGTAATGCGTTAATAATTAAAATTTATGATACGGTAGAAAAAGATTTATTTTAAAGAAGATGAAAAATTTTAAATCATGCACATTGTTACGAACATGTATTGTCTCTTTCCCACAATGTTAGTCTTATGGTTGGAAAGAGACATTAACAGAGGTTCTTACTACCTATCGGGGAATGGAGGCCAACGGCATCCAACCTTGGCAACCATTTTGGCGACTAGGCGACAAATTTGGTGACTTTGCCGACAAAATGAAGGACCTCATAAACACTGGAATTTTCTCGAAATCTCTATTAGGGTCAGAGATGTACAGAATTTTTTAGATGATTCTATGTAGCTTCACATCCTGTCAGGAAGGGTATAAAAACCTGGGAGTAGCTGAGATAAATCAATCGTCTTTGAACGTCTTCAGAGTTAGAAGAATCTCTTTGGAAACAGTTTTCGCTTTTCGAGTCCGCTGTTAGAAACTCAGCTCTATTGTTCGTGCTATTACTGTTATCGTTCGTAATTTGCTGTTTGCTGGTGCTTTTAATTTGTGCAATTGCAGTGTTTCCTGTTACCTGTGCTTCGTGTTTTCCAGAATATTCGAAAATAAAACATCGTTTTCCATTATAATGCTTGTTGGATTATTTCCACCGTCCGCACACTGAAAGATTTTCGTAAGTCAGTGTATGTTTTTTCATGTGTTTAATCTTTAGTTGTTTTACACGTAAACTTAAAAATGTAGATGTACTTTTTTTATTTCTAAACATAAATACGTTAAAAAGGTTTCTTTATTCAAAGATATAAATGTGTAAGTGTATGTTTACTTGTTTTTCTAAATGAAAATGCAAAACTGAGTGAAGAAATCACGGCACCATTTAATGCAAGTAAGAAATGATTTTTACAAAAAAATGAAACAAGTTTGTCTCAGTTTTTATCGTAATTGCTATCATTCACTTCAATATATTTATAACAACTGAATATAAATAACTATCATAGTCTCTGATTTCAGTTCAATCACTTCTAAAAGAAGCGCTCCTGTAAATTGTTAAATATAGTAGTCTCCCATATAACACAAATTACTATCACGTCACTTAATTCTACTACTGTTTGCTGTTACTGCTGCTTTGCATCTGCTGTTTCTACTCTTATACAATTACTGTACTTCTTTTTTACATCGGCAATTAGTACTCTTTTATATTTACTGTACTATTCTTTTACATTTATTGTACTACTCTTTTACATCACTACTGTTTTGATATTGCACAGCTTCTTTTTCAGAGGTGTGAACATTACGACACTTATTTTGCAACAGTTAATGTTCAAACAAGAAAAAAACATGTTAAAATACGAAACGCCAGATAATATTAAAACTATATATGCAGATTTTTGTTCAGTCTTCCGATCGGATAAATTTTCCGAGATCTTGAGCCTCTACGGACTTAATGTGCAGCCTGCTGGTCCCCATGCAGCTAATCTTTGCAGGAATCGTTTCTAGGACTGCGATCATCCTCTTATAAAGCCCTGCAAGACTCCAGATGTTTGTTTTAATAACGTGAAAGAGTTTTATTTTTATAAAATTTTTCAAGAATTTCTTAAAATTAGAGTAAAATGGTAAATATATATAATTGCTCTCAATGGCTTTATAATGATTTAGGTTTTAAGATGAAATACAGATTGCTTTCCTGTCAAAATGCAGTTTTTAGCTGTTGCGGAAAAACTAGATTTCTAAAAATTTCAAAAAAATTCTATTTAACTGGAAATAAAACTAAAATTAAAAAGAAACGTTTTTGAGAAATACATTGTCAACCTACAAAGTTTATGTAAGCCAAATTTGGTAATATTACATCCAAAGAAATACATATATTCATTTTCATTGTCATTAGAAATGCCTTATAGGAAAATATAATTTCATTTTCACTCTCAAATTGTTGACACAATAAACTCGGTTTATCAGATAATTCTTTTTATGCAACTTTCACGATTCGGATATGTATATTTAATTTAAAAGCACTACTTCGACCTTATTCAACAGAAAAAATAGTGCATTAATAAAAAGAAATTTAAGTAAAGATTTTTCTTAATGATTATTATCGTAATTGCAGCAAATTCCCTGAAATCTCCGAAAATACATCAAGAAGTCTTTAATAGAGGAAAAAAAACCTTTTTCATTCCCCCGGAACGGCTCTTATTGTCGTTCCAATCAAGACCAAAGACATCTGTCCATTCTCGTTACGCCGGTCTGGCAGAAAGTCGGAAAAAAAGACCAAACAAACATTTAGCAACTAATTCTCAAGTGTCTGTTTGCTTTCTTTCAGAAGCTCTTTCATATTGTAGTTATGAAAAAGAAGTCAGAAAGCTGTTGCTTCAAGCAACTGGTGTCTTTTGTTTCTATTCCTTCAAAACTAAAAGTCAGTCAGTTTTGTTTAATCCTTGTTCTAGGGATTATTTAAGATGATTTTCCCAGCCAGAATTTTTTCAACTTAAAGAATTTTCATACAGATAATGAAAACACAAAATAATTTTGACGTTATCTTGAACGAATATTATGTTCCTTAAGTAGAAAAATTCTGACCGTTATACATTATCTGTATAGACATTTTGATAGGTACCAATAACAGTTAAAGGTCTGTAACATTTTCAAACTACCGAAGCATCTGCGCGCATGCCAACGCTTGCTGGAAATTTGACACAAATTTTATTTCTGATTGATTTAATTTGGCATTCTCCATTTCATTATCGGTATATTCATTACGGATACGTATCGATAATGGTTAAATATATGTAACATTTTCAGACTATTGAAGCATCGGCGCGCATGCCAACGCTTGTGGAAAATTGGAAACAAATTTTATTTCTGATTGATTTAATTTGGTATTCTCCATTTCATTATCGGTATATTCATTAAGAAAACATATCGATAATGGTTAAAGATATGTGACATCTTCAAACTACTGAAGCATTGGCGCGCATGTCAACGCTTGCGGGAATTTGGACAAAAATTTTATTTCTGATTGATTAATTTGGTATTCTCCATTTCATTATCGGTATAGGCATTACGAAAACGTATCGATAATGGTTAAAGATAAGTAACATTTTCACACTACTGAAGCATTGGCGCGCATGCCAACGCTTGCGGAAATTTAGAGACAAAATTTCATTTCTCATTGATTTAATTTGCCATTCGACAGTACATGAATAACTTAATTAAATATAAAGTGAAATCTTTTATGAATTCCTTTTAGTGTTAAGAAGTTACATAATTCAATTTCATGAACTTTTCTTTTGTTAAGCGTATTTTGTATTGATTTAAGTGGACATGTTAATGAAATTCATAAATATTGTAAAACTAACATGAAAGTATTTCCATCAGTAATGTGCTTTAAAAAAATATGTGCAATTATGTTTAAATCTGCATTTTCATTCGGAAGTGCATTGATATATTTTTAAGTGGTTTTGTTCATAGGAATAATTTATATTAATATTCAAAGTACATCTTTAAAAAATGGAATTAATTATATATAAACTTTTTGAAGTAAAGATGTCTTTATAAATCATCTGTAATAGTATAATTTTAATGCATATTTTTAACGGAATGTTTTTTTAAAAATATATAAAGTTTTTGACATCATTACATTAAAAGCATTAACGGTATTTATACATCTTCAAAAAAGTATGAATCATGGAATAGACTGAAATAAGGAGGAAATCCTCGAAAGCGTAGAAAATTCTGATAACTAAACACAGACAAGTAATCCTTCAGCTTAGTAAAAGAAAAAAATGTATTGTACGACTATTTAATAATTTATTAATACGATAATGTGTCAAAACACAGGTAGCATTTGATGCTAGATAAGACTAAAAATCATTTTCGTTGTAATAGTTTAAATAAATTTTCTGATTTCAAATCATTAAATTCAACGTATCTAAGGTATTAAAGTATTTTATATAGTTCTGATTTAAAAAATAAATATACTAAAAATTAATCTTATTTCAAACAGCAATTATATTAAAACTGTCTACATATTTATTATAGATTATTATAGCAAATAATATTGATATATTCTTTAATTAAAACTCTTTTTCTCAGTTTCTTTTGGAAATTTTTCAATATTTGCATATCAAAATCCTAGTAAAATGCATTGAAATACTAGGATTAATTTTTAAAGTAAAAAGTTATCCGTCACCATTTGTTGCATGAATGTGAGTTAAAAATCTGCTTACATTTAAAAATTTCTTTCTGTATTTAATCAATACAAGCTAAAATTATGATCATCAACTTTCTGAATAAACCACAATTTTCTTTCACGGAAGAATTCTTCTTTGTTCGGATTAAAGCGGATAAGTCTTATGGAACACAGACTTTAATAAAGATAATCCCTTTCTGCTTTAGTTTCTTATTTTTCCAGTAAGCCTTTTAGATTGGGTCGAAAAATAAGGTCACTGATTAAATGAGATTGGCTTCTTTACTTTTTTGTTCCGTTCACCTCATTTTTGCTTAGATAGACTGGAAAGATTTCTCTGCATGTTTTAATGAAAATTTTCTTGCAGAGTTTTCCGATATATAAACAATAAAATCTCGAACAATTTAATTTTATGGCAAATATTTGTTGTATATAATAATAATAATAATATGCTATATTTAAATTAATATTTTTAGTTTTTTATGATTTATTGTATTGCACGAAAAATAAAAAAATAGATAGATTGAATGAAAGTAAAATCGAAATGAAAAATAGAGAGAATAGAATGCCCAGTTTATAGGGGATTAAATTTTGTTTAACTTTCCAGCAGGTGCGCGTATATGAGAGATACACTAGAGAAGAAATAGAGAGGATAGAATGTCCAGT
>BGPR01016145.1:0-15071 GCA_013235015.1 Araneus ventricosus
CAAAATCGGTGGCTGGTTCGGTTGCGTGTTAACAGTATTAGGGTTCAGGCCTTCTTGTGGGTTCCAGAATACGTGATGTGATTTATTAGGTGTATGATCGTTGTCTTGATTTAAAGGGGTGTTATTGTTACCCGCCATTAGCGTTAGTTGGTTGGACGTAATTGATACCAAGATTAAAACTTTTTATGATGTTGGTTGAATAAAGATATGTCAGTTGGTTGAATAGTGTGTAATGTGGTATTTTCATACGTGGAGAGGAGGTGGGCATGGTAACACCAAAATAAACTTTATGAGTTGGTATACTAGAGAAATTATGATCGTGACAATGGTCTTGGTGAAACAAAAATGTGTGTGTGGTGTTACCATTGGAGGAGAATTGGGCATGGTAACACCAAAATTAAACTTTTATAGTTGGTATACATTATGTGTGACAATGATCTTGAGACAATGGTCTTAGTGAAACAAAAAAATGTGTGGTGTTACCATGCGTGGAGGGAGGTTGGGCATGGTAATACCAAAAGGTAAAACTTTTATGAGTTGGTATAAATTATATGTGATCTTGGTGTGACAATGGTATGGTTATGACAATGATCTTGGTGTAAAATGGTATGGTTATGAAAATGATCTTGGTGTAAAATGGTATGGTTATGACAATGATCATGGTGAAACAAAATATGTGTGACAATGGTCTTGGTGAGATAAAATATGTGTGACAATGGTCTTGTTGAAACAAAAATATGGTTGTTTATCACGTGTTTATGTTTAACGTGTAGTTTCCATATTAAAGTGTAAAACACTTAACTGTGGCACGAGTTAAAATTTTTTATTGGGCCACAGGCAAGTGTTTTACAATTTAACATGCTTTTCATATGGAGGCTTTGTATACGACCGTGGTTGATTCTTTCCGAGCCAAATTCATTGCAAATGACCCCGAGCACCGCCTCATTCCCTCAATTTCCTTCTTGCCATTCAGGAAGGGCAATAAACCTGTCACCTGATAAATTAGGTGCTCCCATGATAACCCTGGGAACTACAAACGATACATTTGTCATGAGAAATCTGAAGCTATCGGATGTAATTACGTTACATTGTCCTCTGAATTCCGATAACTGAAACGTTTGTCATGCAGACTGGGTTTCCGAATGAATTGGAGTCATTCATGGCATTATCGTGTGTATTTCCACATGTTAAAATTAAAATGCACATTTGATTCGGGTGGTTGCAGAAGGTATTGCGTGTGGAGGGTTGAAATCTGTGGAATTAATGGTACAAGGTGGAAATGATAACACACCACAGCAATATATGTTAAAGTTTAAAAAACACTTGCCTGTGGCGCAAGATTAAATTTTCAGTCGGCCACAATATTTTCTGAGAAGGAAGACATAGTAAAAAAAAATTTTTTTTTAATGATGATGTCTTCTTCTCTTGCTGGCTCTTTTAAATATCGGAGGGCTCGTGGAAACTTTTACATTACGTTCCGAGTTTATCAACATGACGGACGTTTTGATTCTTTCCGAGCCCTTTTCCTACGATGAACTTTTCACTCCTGCTGCAGAAATGGTTCCTGCAGAAAGCTGCCAGCCCGAGAAACCCTCCGGTGGACGTCGTTCCAGACATCGGGTCGGTCCTAGTTCTTTAAAACAACACAAGAGGACTATTCAAATTTACCGTCACATGGAATGATTGGCCGTGTTGTGTTTCCGAGACAGGTCGTACTGCTTGACCAACGGAATGAAGTCCCACGTCAGGGAACACGACGGACGGTACGTGGCCAGTTTGCTGGACCAACTGAGGGAAATGAACGTTACGCGTCTGTTTGTGACGGACGTGACCAGTCAAATCCGTTGGGAATTGATTGCCCGCGCGCTGGATGAAAAGCATCCTCTGAAGAACGTCACGGTGGAGAATTTACGGAAAGAGATTGGAGATTGTCCGATTTGCAAAAAGAATTGCGTGCGGTGGGTGGCCGTCTCTGGAATCTATTGCATCAGAAAGGTGAAGGTGGACATGATACCTCATAACAAGTAACATGTGTTAAAAGTTTAAAAACACTTGGTTGTGGAGCAAGACAAAATTTTGAGTCGGCCACAAAATCTTTTGAGGGAAAGACATCATCACTAAAAAAAAGTTTTTTTTTTATTTTAGTGATGATGACTTCTTTTTCTCACAGGAAATCTTTCACTTCTTCAACTTGTTAGTCTTTACTACCTGTTGTAATTACTGCTATTCACCATGCTTGCTGGATTACCCATGATTCCTGTGCCCAGAGCTCTGTCTCCCCTTCCTGATGTACCAAAACCGCCCATTGCCAAGGCCGTGTCTTTGTCTTCGGCGGACAAGCGCACCCAAGATTACGTTCATCGGGAAATTATGGTCGTTCTGTGCATCCGTGCAGACGGTTTCACCCTCAGCACGGGAAGAGTGTCCTATTCCTGTGACCGTCCGTCCAAGAAACGTTTGAGAACGAGTTTGGCGGAAATGCGTGCCCGTAAAGTATTTTTTACCGACGCTGGAACCAAAAGGTACTACAAACGGTTTTTTCGTAAACTTAAACTGCCTTACCAGACGTTTCTGATGGACCATCGCAGCGTGCAATTGGGCATCACGTGTCCGTCTTGCCACCGTGCGTGTCATCGTTGGATGGTGGTGCAAAGAGGTATTTCCGTCTTTCATCGGATGAAAATGGACGGGATTCTACATTGAATGACGTCAGGGCTGCTGGACCAATGAGAGACTGGCTTCAGCTTCTGGCAGAGTATAAAAGGGCTGCTCCGATAGCCAGACCGCATTACATCTGTCACGATGAATAGCGTACAATACATTGCGTTGGCCGATTGGATGTGGATGAGAGAAAAATGGCTAGTTAGACGAATTGCTTTTGCACCGGTACACAAGCCAGAGGACACCCTAGTAATCACGGTACAGAAAAAATTCTGGGGTACCTTCACTTTTGATGAAGTGCAGAAGAATACCAAACTCCACCCCTTGTCAGGATTTGCCGAAGAGCCCGTCAGTGGTCGGGAATATCGAGTGGGCTTGCAAGACGTGGCCCCTTTCCTCCGGGGCAAATTTTACCACACCATTTTGAAGGAGCCCGATACTTGGGATGTCACCATCGGCACAAAGGATATGGCCACCTTCATGTTTTTGGAGCCCTTATTGAGGGATAAGGTGGTTTATCTTGGAGGGAAAGTGAATGTTGACGAGGAAGTGTCTGGACTCGTAAAAGCTGAAAGTGTAAACTGAAACAAATTGGACTCTTGCTTTGGGATTTGATCCCCCAGAAAAATGGAAGAGAACCTGTTGCGGTATATCCGCAACGGTTCTCTCCCATTTTTTTGGATTAATTATTTGGCCAAAGTTGGAATGAAGGTTTTGTCACTCGGCCAGTCTTCCGAGTTGTTATCAATGAAATGTATGTCATAACAAATTGCATTGCAAGCTTGGCAAAGTATGTTTTGTAACATGTGAATGTAAAATCTGTGCAGTTATCAATAAATATATGTTGATATTTTTGATTTTTGAATGCTTTCAATGACGGGATGTCTTGCAAGGTAGGCAAAGTACATTTTGTGTCATGCAAAAACTATGCAATTATCGCATTGAATGACGTCAGGGCTGCTGGACCAATGAGAGACTGTTTTCAGCTTCTGGCAGAGTATAAAAGGGCTGCTCCGATAGCCAGACCGCATTACATCTGTCACGATGAATAGCGTACAATACATTGCGTTGGCCGATTGGATGTGGATGAGAGGAAAATGGCTAGTCAGACGAATTGCTTTTGCACCGGTATACAAGCCAGAGGACACCCTAGTAATCACGGTACAGAAAGAATCCTGGGGTACGTTTACATTTGATGAAGTGCAGAAGAATACCAACCTGCACCCCTTGTCAGGATTTGTTGAAGAGCCCGTCAGCGGGCGGGAATATCGAGTGGACCTGGAGGACGTGGCCTCTTTCCTCCGGGGCCAATTTTACCACACCATTTTGAAGGAGCCCGATACTTGGGATGTCACCATCGGCACAAGAGATATGGCCACCTTCATGTTTTTGGAGCCTTTATTGAGGGATAAGGTGGTCTATCTTGGAGAGAAGTTAAATGTTGAAGAGGAAGTGTCTGGAATAATAAAAGCTGAAACTGTAAAGTGAAACAAATTGGACTCTTGCTTTGGGATTTGATCCCCCAGAAAATGGGAGAGAACCTGTTGCGGTATATCCGCAACGGTTCTCTACCATTTTTTTGGATTAATTATTTGGCCAAAGTTGGAATGAAGATTTTGTCACTCGGCCAGTCTTCCGAGTTGTTATCAATGAAATGTATGTCATAACGGAAATAACGGGATGTATTGCAAGCTTGGAAAAGCGGATGTTTTACTTGTGAATGCAAAATACTGTCTTCAATTATTAATAAATGTATGTTGATGTTTGAGTTAGTTCTGAATGCTTTCAATGACGGAAATAACGGGATGTATTGCAAGGTTGGCAAAGAACATTTTTTTGACATGCAAAAAACTGTGCAATTATTAATAAATATATGTTGATGTTTGAGTTCTGAATAACTGGATGCATTGCAAACTTGGGAACGTACATTTTGTGACATGTGAAAAACTGTGAAGTTATCACTAAATACATGCTGATATTTGAGTTTTGAATGCCTCCCATAACGGGACGCATTGCAAGCTTGGAAAAAATACATTTTGCCAAAAAACCAGTCTGACGTGACGTCATGTCTTTGAGAGCCAATCAAAACAGGTCCTGCCAGAGTATAAAAGCTGATGCTTCCCTCTGTTTCAGTCAGACTTATTGCTTGCTTACGAATAGTCATGTTGTCGTTTGCAAATTAAATTAACCAGGTGAGAGGCATCTTGGAGTCGTTGCCGCCCCCAGAATTTATACCTATGGGGAGTACCGATCTGCGGTCACAGACAGAATATTGGATCAGTTGAAAAAGATTATAAAATCGGAAAGTGTGGAAACAGTCAGAGTGTTTCATGGTTTCAGCGAGATCAATCCGTTTGAGAGGAATGAAACATTCGGAGAGCATGCAAAGGAATCCCTGCCATGGGCCGTTTGGAAGACGGATGGAATCAAAGGACTGGTAAAAATTGCAATCAATCATTACTTTAAGAACGGTGGGCCCATGGAGTGTGAGGAAGAGGAGTGGAAGAAATTGGGGGAGATGATGATGGAGTCCATCTTCTCCGCCCGGTGGCCTGTGGGCGCTCTCCAGCCCAAACCAGAGTGCTCCATTTGCACGGAGCCTCTTTACACGCACATGAAGCTTCCGTGTGGACAAGGCCTTGCACATGGAATGCACGGTAAAGTGGCTGGAGAGGAGCAACTTGTGCCTACTGTGCAGGGCATTCTTTTGAAATGTTGCTTTGACTCCCCAAAAAATGGAAGAGAGTTTGGTGTCATAACAGACTCTCTCCAATTTTTTTGGATTGGGGGTATTGCCAACCTTGGAACGAGGCACCGAAAAACTTTTGTCTGTGCAGACTGGTGAGCGTGTGCACAAGCAAAGACAAACTATTGGAAGGTTAATATAGGAAAAAACTGTGGATTGTGGACCAAAATCGGATATAATGTGAGGAAGGAGGCTTGTGTGAGCGGATAAAAGTTCAACATTGGAAATGTTACAGTCATTGAGAAAGAAAATTTGAAAAGTTTAATAGGGATAAAACCATACTTGAATAAATGTTGAAAACAATGCTTCCAAAATGCATTCATAAAAATTGATGAAAAGAAATCTGAGCAAGAGAAGAGCAAGTCATCAAAAAAAATTGTTTTAATGAATCTTTCTTTCCTTCCTCTTGCCTTTAAATATCTGACGCTGCCTCTGCAGTAGTTATTCGGCTTTTACATTTCATACATCATGTGGTTTAAACTGAAGCTGAACGCGTTTCTGCCCATCGTCAGTATTTTGGTTGGAAAGAATGGATTGTTATACATGAAATTGGTTGAGATTGGATTGCTGCTCGGGAAAAGAAACCCCTACTCTTACAGGACCTGTCTCAAGCATTTTGCGGTTCAGGGAAAGGACGTTTTGCCACTGGAAGGATACGATGTACCTCACAAGACCATGCATGCTCATCTCGTGACCCTCGCCCTGGCTTACCAATTACTTTTGGACCGAGACGTGCAATTGGCCAAATTGCTCGTTGACCGGCTTGCAAAAGGGTACGCTCGTAAACACGGCATGCGCAAGTTTGTACTAAACGAGGGCAAAGCTCCGCTCTTGGAATGTGTGGACGAAACGGACGATAGGTGCATTTCCGTGCCCGAATGGATTGATAGTTTTGTCAGAGACTTGGAATTGTATCGGCGGGAAGTGGCTAGGAGTTCGTCGGAATCGACGATCGGACCTTCTACCAGCGGCCTGTAACAATCGGCCGGGAAAAGGAAATGTTCGGAAGAAGATAGTATTCTGAGGAGATTATTGCTTCAAAAACGGCCGTCTGAGGAATATGTTTTGCCTTTGACTAATACCGAACCTTCCCCCGTGGATGATGAACCCATATCGGATTCCCCCATGGATGTTGCAATCAAGACTGAACCCATGGATGTTACAATTAAAACGGAACCTTCCTCAGTTCCAGAGAATCCTGTGAATGTTACAATTAAAACGGAACCTCCCCCCGTGGACATTGCAATTAAATCTGAACCTTCCTCGGATGATGACATTGAAACGGAACCTTCTGAAGAGCCAATTCCTGAGGGAATAAATTCCGAAGAGCCTGTTCCCGAGCAACAACTGCCGAGGATTTGAGCAGAAAGCCGCAGTTGTTGTATGCAGTGATGAACTTCAAGAGTGTTTCCGGAACCCGGCGATGTCATTGTGAAATTTCAAACGCCGCCTTCCCGAGTGTTTTTTGTGAAAGGGGAGGAAGACGGAATGTATTGGATTAATAATCACAGGACCTAATAAACGTATTGTAAATTTTAAAGATGCAATTGGCTGGGAATGAGAAGTTTTCAGCAGAGAAAGAACACATCATCATTAAAAAAAAATTTTTTTTTAGTTGTTCCTCTGCTTTATATTCTTACAGACTGCAACAGTAATTCAATTGCTCTTACAGCAGTGTCTTGTTTTTACGTCATTTGTTCAAGATACATATTCCCAACCTTGTCGTTAGTTTTCCCAATCTTGAACGTTAAAAACCTATTGCCCAATCTTTAAAACGACTTGGAACGTAACCAGTTCAAACCGGTTTGTTTCAGCAGTGTCTTGTTTTTAAGATACATATTTTCCAACCTTGTCGTTAGTTTTCCCAATCTTGAATGTTAAAAACCTATTGCCCAATCTTGAAAACGACTTGGAAAGTAACCAGTTCAAACCGGTTTGTTTCCCCGCTTTTACTTCCGGGTAGCAGAGTATAAAAGGACGCACTCGCCACACGCTCTTCACTCGTTGCTGAGACCGCATTACTGCTCAGTGCTTCAACTACCATGGATGCCTTTCCTACCGAAACTTCTCAACGTTTGGTGGCCGTGCCGCAGCAAAACGGCAAGTGGGATGCATTTGAAAGCTTGATGGATCAGGGTCGAGTGCAAGCCTTCATACCTTACCTGGATTTGGCTACAAGCAGAATTTTTCATCACCCGGTGCAGAACTGGAGTTCAAATTCTCTTTAACGGGACAACTTCAAACAGTGCGTGTTGAAGTCTTCGAAGGTTCTATTCTTTGAGGCCAGCCGGGTCAATTTCAGAAAGGTTTGCAAGAAACTGAGATCAAACCCGACGCAGACTAAAAAGAACTCGGACCAAAGGATAAGCTTCAAGATGGACAATTTGTTTGTCGTCAAGCAATATTTTACCTTTGGTTTTTGGACTGTGCCTCCAGGAGTGGGACACGTCTTTCAGACGTCTGCTGCGCCCATACTCGTGTTCCATTTCAACGAGCAGAGGGCTCTGGATGGATGCCATGAAAGACATTTACACGCCAAAGCCCAGCAAGATGCGCCGCAGCCTGGTGGAACGGGAAGAATATTTGTACGACCGATACGTGTTGAGACCTCGTTCCACCTACGTCGTTCCTCCCGGGACCAATTATTTGATCCTGACGGTGCAAAAGACTTTGTTTGCCGTGGACGTGATGGACTTTGAAAGTGTTAGGGAATTTACCGATTTCAGGACGCACTCGTCTTTTAAATTGGACGAGTACGACCTGCCCCCTCCGTGCCCGAAAGGACCCAAGATGATACGTCCTGAGGACAGAGTTGGGCAGGCGCCGGCTAAAAGGCAAAAGAGTGTAAATGAATAATTTGTGCCCGAAGAACCTTTGCCGACGACTGAAATCATACTGAACGCCACGGATAAAATTTACTTTTTTGAAAATCCCATTTTTCCCGAAAATGCGTGGAACGAAGTATTGTACAGTGAGCCACCCCAAGAGGATATTAATAAACTCTTGGAGGAGTTTGCATGTGCACTGGAACCCATTCCATGCGTGCAAAGAAACGTCGTTCTGCCTTCTGGTGTACCCCTCCACCGGACAATTATTTCTTTGAAACTGTTGCAAATCCACCCGAATTGCCCGTTGTTGGGGGTGAAGCACAAGATGACTTACCGTTGGACTTGAGAACGCATTGCACTGCAGGTCCTAGGAAACAACACATATTTTCAGTCACGTACCCATTGGACCTGCGTGTCCGCCCCTAGTTGTTGTAAATATTTTATTTGTAAATAAATGTATATTTTTTATGTGATTGCATTAATGATTTTTTTGTAAATAAATGTATTTTTAAGGTGATAAATGAGTTTGTTTTTATTTCATAGGGACTTGAATTGTTTGTGCATCCACCTGAAAAAAGTCGTTTTTCATTTCTGACAAATTTTTGAAGGGGTCATGGTGCTCATATATTTTTTCTGCCGACTGTATGATACATTAAAATACTTCCGAGTTTTAAGCAAACTTCTAGCTATAATTTTATATACTATGTTATGCAGAATCTTAATTCTAAGTGGTTTAATTTTTAGATTATTTAGAAAAAGTCAAGTTATTACTACTTGACCCTAAAAGGTTAGGGATACTTGAACCTATCAAAAGCTATTGCATCTACGATGTTGTTGTGATTTTTCTTAGCAACAGAAAAATCTGTTGTTTTAAATTGTCTATATTCTTGTGGTTTGCTGAACGGAGTAATGAAATACTTTATTGCACATAGCCTACCCCCTCCCCATTCATATGAGTGAAATTTTTATGTGTGGTATTTTTTCTATGTGAAAGACTGCAACAGCTGCAGAGGTGTGATGACTTCCTTTGTAGCATGAGAAGAAAGAGAAAGCATTGTATTCCTTTAAAACGGACGTTTCTAGTGGGGTTGTGACAACGGCAATAGTTGGTGATGGATTCCCGCCTTTAAAGAGGTAGACACATACTTCGGTTCCGCACAAATGGACCTTTCTTCGTGTTGGGACAACAGATGGATAAACTTTTGTAATCAATGTTATGCTACCCTGCGGGTGGTGACGACTTGACCCAGCTGGAACTGCTGCAGCGTCATTAATTTTACGTTTCTTTATTCCTCTGATGACAAACAGATAATTACCTAGGAGTTAGCTTGACCAAATGGGAGGATAAAAAGTAGAGGTGACGGACCAATAGCGAGATAAGTATGGGCGTGCATTTGTCTGACTTATCCAATGAGGGATGATTTTAAAGGCGTGGATATCTTTGCTGGAAAGAGGACTTGAAAATATAAGGCGAGAAAGGAAATTTAAAAAAAAGAGAGGAGACGAAAGAAAGATGGAGGATTAGCTACGAGCAGCCCTTTCTTCAACGATTGGAATAGCTTGCCGATGACGCGAGAAATATCCACTAAGACCTCATGACGGTTAGCTTGATTACGGAAATAATAGAGACTTTCACTATTATGTTACATGTGCCCGAGGCTGTTTAGGAAAGTCAAATAGATCTCAAGTGGAGGAAAAGTGTGGGATAGCATCAGTATCTCACGTTCTAGTCCTAGGTGTTTTCAGAAAATTAACAACGTTCCAGGGCTGTGTTTAGCGGTAGCGCCTTCAAGTGTAACAACGTTCTGGAACCAGTACGGCGATCTGAAATCCTTGTCGCCGAATCATCACAAGTTGGCGAATCCACATCTGTTCACATGTCCCAGGGGGACGCTTCCAGTGGCGGTACATCAAGATAAGTCCTTTTATTATAAATTTTTCCTTTTGTCTCCCATATGGTCAACTTGTAAAAATAATTCTTGATGATAGAATGTTAGGCAGTGATTCAGACTTTGGTGGTGGGTTTATTTAGAGTGCATTGAACTTTTATTAAGAGATGTTTTCACAAAATTAATAACCCATCCTAAATTGAGTAAATGCTAAATCTAGGATCGAGACATATGTACTAGTTTAAATATGTTGTATTTCTGTATTGCTCATTGGCGATAAGCTTGATATTGTAAAAATTATAAAATATTAGATTGTAAATGGTCTTAATTGAAAACTTTAAGATTAAGGTTTTGAAACTGGTTTCAAATATTTAGGTGATCACCTAGGATAAGGAACTTCCTTATGATAATCATGTTAATCGTAAAAAAATTCTTGTCTGGTAAAATTTAACTCAAAACTAGATGGTCATGAGCTTGCGTTTTATTAAGATATATGCAATTATATGCCAAGATTAATGCAATTAGGCTTGTAATAATTAATTATAGTCAAGAAGTATAATTGTGTAATTTGTTATAATCAAGAAGTGTATTGAAAATGCTTAGTATACCTTATTTTGTGTCCTGGATCATTCATGACTTTTTGCTAGCTTCTCAATTGGTATTTTAAGAGAGTCTGGAATGAATCTGTGTTATTGGTATGATGTTAAATGCCTTGATTAGCAAATATTTAAGGAAGTAAAATTCTAGTATATTTCAGTTACTAGCCACTATACGATCTAACGATATGCTTAAGATAAAACATTAACTCTTAACTTGTGAAATTTGTTTGCTTAAATTTAAGTCCATAATTATATATATAATCAACCAACAAACAATGTCGTAACCGACCGAAGCACATTTTGTGGTTGGGATTAGTGTTCTGGTGCGTGGAGTTTCTTGAAAAATGGCAACTCAAATATAGAGAATAATTACTTAAAAATTGTCTGCTAGTAATTATTTACTGCATAAAATTTCTTTTTAATATGACAATTTTAAATAATGCAAATAATTATTTTAGTAAGAATTTTAAAAATAACAAAAATTTAATCAATCTATTTTTTCCTCGCCTGAAAGAAAGTTTTATTTATTTATTTATTATTTGAATGAAAATATTTTGCTCGAACTATTTGTCATCGTTTGGTTTTATTTAATGTTTCGCCATTTCTATTAAGTTTGTCTTTCTTTCTCCATTTGAGTTTTCTCATAATGTATAATTTTATTTTTATGCTTTTAATTTTCTTTAAATATTAAAAGAACCGAGTAAGTCTATTAAGCTTCACTATTTTTAACTTCATACAATATTTTAAAGATATCTTTTTCATTTAGATTTTTTTTAAATTTTTTAAATAAAAGTTCTAGTCCAAATTTAAATTTTAATTTCCTACTAGAGCATCCCTGTAAGATACGAGTGTGTGTCAAGGGCCCTAGCGCACACACATAATGTTGCGGAGAGGGAAAGTCGTTATAATCACACTTTATTTTACTTTAAATTCAACTGTCAAATATTTTAAAATCTTAGTGCAATATTAATGTATTCCCAAATCGCAGTTTTTAAATTCCAGTTTCGTTTTATTTCCCGCTCTGGAGGTATATTAAATCTCACGTATTGGCATATTTATTACTAAAAGAATATTTTAATCGCTTTCACGCTCCCACAGAAAATCATGACGGCGTCTTCTTGGCACCAGACGTTTTCCAAAAACACTTACATAATTTACTAAAAAATATCTATTATTCCCTTCACTCTTATCACGTGTCTATATTTTAATCCCCTATCTGAGAGAACGCGTTGATTTTCTGTTCTCTTTTGACTTGAAACTATATATATATTATGGCCATGGATGAATGAAAAAGTTTCTTGACTCCAATTAGTATTATATCCTCCGACCATAAACATATTCCAAAACGTTAAACTCTAACGCTTTGTTAAAATAAAAGATAACACAACAAAAAGAAACTATAAGAAAGGTTTAAAATTATTTATTTCACAAAACACAACAATATATATATATCAATTACAGAAGACTGTTGCCATATCGTAGAACATAACTGAAACAAAACAGAACAACTAAAAATGCAAATTGCAAAAGGCTCCAGCAGGAAATTACAATAGAAGTTCGAAGATCTTAATCGGATTCGAAGTAGTAGATCGGTCTCTAACATGATACAGTTCTCACTGCGCCACAGTAGTCGCTCCCCCCCCGAGTCTGAAGGACGATATTTTACTGGCCGGAGAAAGCGAACTTTACGTCCAAATAGTGGAGTACGTCGAACTGCTTGCCGGAAGAGATGCACTCGCTGTACTGGATGCACTAGGTTCATTCCCTGGGATGGATCCACTAGGTTTATTCGCTGAAATGGACTTCACTGCACTGGACTTCCGTGTTGATACCGATGCAACGGGCTCTTTGAAACCAAAAACTGGTTTTGGTCTGTTTATGGAGATCCAGATAGGTTTGTCTTTAACCTGTATCTTATATACTTTCTCCTTTCTCTGGAGCACGTGAAAAGATCCATAAGGCTGTTGGGGTGGACGGCGTACTGCATCTCGACGGACGAACACATGAGAACAGTTGACGAGCTCTTTGTAAACAAAAATTTGGGCTGAAGAATGGGATGATGCTGCCACAGGTCTCAGGTCTCTGAAGTGTTGTCGCAATAAATCCAGAAATTCTGATGGTTCAATTTTCACACTATTATCCTGTAAAAAGTGGCCAGGTAATCGCAAGTTAGATCCGTATACCAACTCAGCTGAAGAAGCATCGATATCTTCCTTAAATGCTGTACGGATGCATAGCAATAACGTCGGTACTTGTTGTACCCAACGTTCTGTTAAACCTAAGCGGCACATCAAAGAAGCTTTATGTTGGCGGTGAAAGCGTTCTACCATGCTTATCACGTGTCTATATGTTAATCCCCTATCTGAGAGCACGCGCTGATTTTCTGTTCTCTTTTGACTTGAAACTATATATATATATATATTATGGCCATGGATGAATGAAGAAGTTTCTGGACTCCAATTAGTATTATATCCTCCGACCATAAACATATTCCAAAACGTTAAACTCTAACGCTTTGCTAAAATAAAAGATAACGCAACAAAAAGAAACTATAAGAAAGGTTAAAATTATTTATTTCACAAAACACAACAATATATATATATATATATCAATGGTAGAAGACTGTTGCCATATCGTAGAACAGAATTGAAACAAAACAGGACAACTAAAAATGCAAATTGCAAAAGCCTCCAGCACGAAATTACAATAGAAGTTCGAAGATCTTAATCGGGTTCGAAGTAGTAGGTCGGGCTCGAACATGGTACAGTTCTCACTGCGCCACAATATACACTGTATGCACAAAAGTATCCGGACACTTGCAGATTTTCACATTTTTTAGAATTTCTCCGGAATAGTTTAACTGACTGTCTTTAAATTTCGGATATGTAAAGAATAGACAAAAACTCACATTTTACATTGAAGATTCGGTTCTGAGGGAAATTAGGGGACCGTCTACAAACTGATGAAGATAAAAAGTATTCGGCCCACCCCGCTTCACACAATACTGATAACAAAACGAAACTTTCAGAAATGGTCATGTATAATGTGCATAATATTTATAGGAATTTTCGTAAACTCAGCACAAATATTTAGGAAGATATAAAGGTTTTCTTAAAAAAGCTCAAATTTTTCTACCTGTTTTTTGCTTATAACCTGTAGAGTTTTCTGTTATATTATGCGAAACTCACAGAAAAGATGACAATATGTTAGAGAAGCACAAAAATTTGAAAAAGAAATTTTGAATATTACAGGAATTATGAGCATTGTTAGTAAAAAATGTTTTCCTGCGTATGCGCGAAACATAGTGTAATTTTTCTTTCACAACTTTAAGGCCACATATATAGGGTAACTTAAATAAAAAAAAATCATTTCAATATCATTAGTATTCAGAAAGATATCGGCATTAAAACGGGCAGTAGAATTATTAAAATATTTTAAGAAAAGAAATTAATTAGATAAAAAATCGTTTCGCCATAAAAGAAATATACTTAAAAATATCGTTTGGCAGTAAAATTGTAATATGTATCTTGTTAATAATCATGTAAATAATATAATTAAATTAATAAACTTTTTGTTTTCATAGTGCCTAATTAGCTGGAATTTAAGTTATGCACGTAATTGATAAGTCTCCATGGGTTTTCAGCAAATTCTAACCACTATACAATTCAATATAACTATTTAAAGACATAAATTTAAAAAATATCAATTTGTGCACAACCCCTTCATCTTTTAGCTTCTCTTCGACAGGAGCTAAAATTCTGCTCGCTGCAATGCCGATATCCTTTTGAATACTAATGATATTGAACTGAATTTTTTTTTATATAAGTTGCCCTATATACCTGGCTTTAAAGTTGTGAAAGGAAAATTACACTGTGTTTTGCGCATGCGCAGTAAAACATTATTTAATGAAAATTCTCATAATTCCTGTACAATTTAAACTTTCTTTTCCAAATTTTTACAAAATGCTTCTCTAATATATTGTCATCTTTTGTGTGAGTTTTGTATAATATAACAGAAAACTCTACAGGTTATAAGCAAAAAACAGGTGGGAAAATTTGAGCTTTTTTAAGAAAACCTTTTTATCTTCTCAAATATTTGAGCTGAGTTTACGAAAATTCTTGTAAATATAATGCACATTATACATCACCATTTCTGAAAGTTTCGTTTTCTTATCAGTATTCTGTGAAGCGGGGTGGGCCAAATACCTTTTTGTCTTCATCAGTTTGTAGGCGGTCCCCTAATCGCCCTCACGACCGAATCTTCAATGTAAAACGAGTTATTGTCTATTCTTTACGTGTCCGAAGTTTAAAGGCAGTCAGTTAAACCATTCCGGAGAAATTCTAAATAA
>BGPR01016145.1:15171-35225 GCA_013235015.1 Araneus ventricosus
ATATATATATATATATATATATGAGATATGGATATCCCATAAATTTCATGTTTGCTTATGTTAATAATAAATTTTTAACACCTATAAATTAATAGTCTTTTAGATTTATTTTGATGTGATCATATATAATGGAATTCACAATAATATTAGTATTTTATTACATAGGTAGATGGCGCCACTAGATTAAGAATAAGATTGCATCATTTTTATTTTTAAGTACATTTCCAAAATAATATATTTTATTATAATGGGTTTAAATTAAATTTAT
Source organism: Araneus ventricosus (assembly GCA_013235015.1). NCBI lineage: Eukaryota > Metazoa > Arthropoda > Arachnida > Araneae > Araneidae > Araneus > Araneus ventricosus. The sequence continues at coordinate 15,440 of BGPR01016145.1, forward strand.
AGTTAAATTTTCTAAGGATGTCTAGTACAGTATTAATAGCCTAATTTAGGAATAATATTTTCAGTTTAAATGCGGATCAGTCTATCGGATAACGCTCATGCCATTACAATATTTGAGACTATAAATTGGTATGCATTAAGGTATATACTTTCTCGTTTCATATCTTGAAAGATTTTGGAGATTTATTCTCTTACTTTTTGTTCTTCCAACAATTGGCTTTCTCAGAGGGTTGGAGCCACAAATTCGGATTAATGCGACATAACAGATTCCCAAGATCGATTGGCATTTGATTGTTGGAATTCTAATTCTGGGTTGTCTTTTTTATAGTAATAATAATCTAACTAGTATTAACACATTATTATATAGTCTAACTATCTTTTGTATTTCATTTGTATGATTATTGACAAGGTAACATTATTTTTATTTTAATTTTTTAGTTTAATATTTGTATATATTGAAAATTTGACAAGTGTTTTGATTATTTGAAAAATTTAACTATATATCAATATAAACCAAAATATAACATACAAAAACAAAGTAAACAAGACATATCAAGAAGCAAATCAGAAACTAAAATTTCATTAATTAAGCAATGCAACCAAATCTAAAACAAAATCTAAAGAATTAAAAATACTATAGATACTAAGAACAAAAGGTAAGTTTAAACATTTAGTTGTTAACATGTAAAAGAACTCTGTTGCTATCCTATCAAAAATATTGAAAAAGGCAATCCAAGTATATGGAGTTTTCAACAATTAAGTTAGTGGCTTGGCTGTGAACAAGCTTTAGCCAGGTTAGAGCTAAATTTATTGTTGAAAACTCCTTAGTTTTGGCTTTGACTTTTTCAATGGTTGTAAGAGTTCAATAGTTCATAGAATAGTTTTACATGTGCTCTTTGCATGTATATTGCACTTTCGTTTATAGGATCATAATTTAAATTTAGTTTCATTAATAAATTTTTAGTTTTTGAATTGCATTTTGATATGTCTTGTTTATTTTGTTTTGTATATTCATATATAACAGGTTATGTTTTGGTTTATATATATATATATTAAGAAGATGATTGTTGATAGTTATTACCCTCTATAAATAAACTTTTTATCAGAATGCACTGCTATACGGTTCTCAAAGGAATATGCAGAAATTATGTAACAGTCTAGAGAAATTGTTCTTGTTTTCCTAAAGAACATTAAATATTACATGCTTTGATAAATCGAAAGAAATATTAAACGGGATTTTTTCTTCTACAGTGAATTAAACGTCAAAACTGTTTTTAAAGAATCCCGATGAAGTAAAATCCTTTTGTAGTTATAACTGTTTCTACCTTCGGTCTATCATAGTACCACAGTTGTAGAGGAGTTTTTAATTAGGACCGGCCGGAAGACGAAACGATATTCATGATTTCTGGATGATTCAAATCTTACAGAAATTTTTAATTGATCATTTCATTATTTTGTTAATTCAGTTACAATTCGCTTCTTTTGTAAAGAATCCACAATTATGCTTTATTTATTTATTGACTTATTTTTTTATAGCAAAATAGATTTACTAATGCACTAATGACATAAATACGAAATTCTGTATATAAACATTCGAAATTAGATTGAAATAATCTATGTTTTTCATTAAGTTTAGTCATTTGCTACTTTTCATTTTCAAAGCCGTTCCTTTTAAAAATGAACATGATAATTTTGAATTTGAATTTGAATTAAAGAGTTATAGGATTTGAAGCAACAAAGATTTTATCCAGACATGATAATTTTCTTAGGACGAAGAAAATATTTGCGTTCCAAAATGCAACACAACAATACTGTTCATGGTTCAGCAATCCACGAGCTTGCACCGTCCCAGGTAAAAAAATCTGCAGAATTTTTTTTTGAAGTTTTCTTAAAGATTTCTGCAGATTTTTTAAGGACAGAAAAAATTTCTGCATTTTTTCTTCAATTTCATCTTCAGAAAATTTTCTTATTATATTTTTCTCTAAATATTCTGCAGATTTTTTGAAGACAGAAAAAATATACATTTTTTCTTCAATTTAATCTGCATAAAAATGTATTTTTATTTTTTCTTTAAATATCTTGTAGATTTTTTAAGACTTTGCATTTTGTCTTCAATTCCTATTGCAGTTATTTAGCATATTTTTACAAAATCTTTAAACTTGACCAATATCTGTTGATTTTTTGAAGATTTAACTGCAATTCCATAATATCTGCATTTCTCTAGATACATATTTTGCACCATATTCTCTAATATTGCAGCTTTATTTTCCAAAGGAAATAAAACAAAATTAGAATGTTATTAACATTATTGTTTAATTCTACAGCAGACAGGAGTTTCAAAAAAATTTCCCAATCGAAAATTGCCTTAGGCACTAAATTTTTTAAATATGCCACTGAAAAAATGAATTCTAAATTAATCTTTAAAATAAATATTTGAGGTTTTACCATTTTAAACTTTCCACCATGATTTAATTAATTTCCAATTAGTTTTCCAACTGTCTTTCTGACTAGCTGTTTTCCTCCAAAAAGAAAGGAAAAGTGGAGCTTGCGGCCTTTGGATGGGAAGAAGGCTTACCAGAAAGATAGCGGGTGAAAACGAATTTATTGAAACAGAGAATCCAAATTATTGAACAAAAATATTACTATCTCATCTCTACGACTTTGAAAAACGTATTCTGACCTTGGTTGATTTTTACACCACTAGATGGCGCCACGAGAGCCATGGTGACGCTATAACTCAAATAGATTAATTTATCGCCATCTCGTGTATTCCCGTGCGGCGTGATGGTTAGCGTTCCCGCCCGTCAACCATAGGATTGCGGGTTCGAATCTCGGACAGGATGAGTTTGAAGTTTTGTCGCAATCTGAATCAAGTAAGTTCAATCACAAATTAGATCAATGAAATTAATAATTAAACCTTGACTGCAGAAAAATCTGTCGAAACCCTGAAGGTATTTGGAACATATTTTTTTCAGATATTCTACATTTTTTTTCTGCAGAAAAACTGAAAAAAACATGTTCCAAATGCCTTCAGCTTTTCTGCAGATTTTTTGAAGATTTTTTTAGCTGGAACCCACCAGAGGCACTACAGATAAATCAAACTTGGAGAGACAACGCTTGGGTCAGAGCGCAAAGAACAGCATTGATCGAGAACATAGCAGGTGGAGGCAGATCATGGCGGTGCAAGCGACCCAGCCAGAAAGATACTCATGTCGGCACGCGATGGACAAGAAAACACAATGAAGTGTCGATATGAATAGTGCCAGTTGACACGTTAAGAATTAAGCATTTTCATATTCTACAAAGGCTAGGGATGAGAAAAATTATTTTTCAATATATTTTTATTTATGATTCTTATGTCACATCTTTCAATTAATTTCGAAAAATAATAAAATTTGAACGTGAAGAACTGAAAAAGTTATATGTTATACTTACGTATTATATGCTTAATATTGTTCAACTGACCTAAACACATTAATAATTTTCAACTGGTTAGTTAAAAAAATTATAGGGTTTTTTGCAATGTATACATAAAAATATATTCTGATCTTTTTAAAAAGTAATAAAAAAATTGCACAACATTGAAAAGATAAGGTTGGAGTCGCCAAATTTGGTCTACCCGGACATAGTTTACTGCACTGATATGGAGGAATAATTTTAAATGAAAACAAGTAATTAAATTTTTTGTAGCTTATTTATTTATCTTCGGAACGGTTTAGTTATTTTTTTTATGAAATGGACTTTAAATTAGGAAAAAGTCAAATTAAAAGTTTTGCAACTTCTTTAATGTCAAAAACTCTGGTAGTACATAATTAGTGATATTACATTTCCAATTTACTAACATAAGTTCTGTCTGCTCCTCACACTTGTGTGATTTTTCTTTTAACACCCGTATTTTTGTCAAAAAATTGTTTTTCCTTTTAAATACAGTGATAAAAGCACTTTTCAAAGAGAAGTTTTTTATATTAATTAATAAAATGATTAAATGTGGAAATTCCTTAGACGAAGATTTTTTTTCCATTTCGTGTCGAATGGTTGACCGAAAACTAAGAATCATTTTTGTAAATGTCACAGATAAATCTTTTTTCTTGTAAATATAAAAATGATCTAGCTTTTCCCAAAAGTTTTGCATCGTTTAAATTTTGGATTATTGTAAGAATCAGTACATCGAAACTAGAAAATAGTTCATTAATAAAGAAAAATCAAGACCTCAGTTAATTTATGCAATGTCCAATTACTAAAGGAGTCCCATATAAAAATTAAAAATAAAAAGGTATGCGCTTTATATAAGATGAAACTTCCGGATGAAAAAATCATTCCACTCGGTTTACTTTAAATTTCGATCAAAACCCAATAATTTAGATTTCCTGAACATATATACATTTGCCTCTTGATAAACAAGCATCGCTAGAATGACTGTGAAAAAAATTGTTTTTAAGGATTTTGTCAAGTCATATAATATGAATGGTTTCGAACAAGTGCTCCCCGCGTGCTTTCTTGTTTTTCACTTCCTAGTTTCACATACTGAAAACTCTAGTTAACTCTAATATGTACATCAAATATTGAATATTGCGATAGTCTGTAATTATATTGCCATCCGGAGAGAGAAATACATAAAAACTTGCAGCTGCTCACATTTCTCGCAGTTGAACGTCTCTCGTCATTCCGAATAGCCTCCAGTTTCTGAGAGTAAGCAGAGCCGCTTTAAATTATGAGTATATGTTTCTCTCCCTGTATATCGAGATGTCTCCAATTCAAATTGTTGAAGAGTAGCCAATGCTAAAAGTCAAATATTAATGGCTACTTACTGTGGTTGTGCACTGAAAAAGAAATTCATTAAATATGGCGTTGTTACGCCTGAAGTGGCCATTGAAAAATTCAGGGTTACCAAGGAATAACATTTTATTTTCTAAACTCTAAGATTTACTATTCAGATTTATATTTATTCTAGGTTAATACATTGAAACACACAGACATTGACACGCTTGTGATGAACATAAAGACGGCGAGTCCAACGAAGAGTTGCCCGACTTCACAACAGTGGCGGGATAATAAGTTCGAAAAAAGTTAAAAAATGGCCATTTCTAATAGTTTTGTACATACCTTGCGTACTCTATTTGCGATGAACCCCGAGGTTATGCGTTTAAAGCGATACTTTTACTACAAAATTAGATATGCAATGATCATTATGAATTGTTATATTGTTTGAAAATAATTCAAAATGAAATTTTTATCAAAATAAAATTCTTTTAAAATTCAATTGCATACCTACTATTTATTAAGATAATCAGAATATTCATAGGATATTCTATAATTGATAAGAATATCATATGAAACACCAGATAACAAATTATATACTAATATGTGTTATCCAGAATTCAATTGAGAATTTTATGAAACTGTTCCATATATCATAAGTTGTGAAAGCTTTATTCATTATATGCAATGAATTTTTCCTTCGATGAGATGTTTTAAAATAAATCATTCATTCACATAAATCACCATTTTCTGATAAGCGTATCTCATTCACTGGCAGATTGATCAATGCCCAATGTGGCCGCGAAAGCCGAATATTAAGCGCCACCCTGCAGTGACGAGTAGCTAAACGACCGTGTGAACACCACCGACATGTTTGCAGCTCTCAGCCGAGTTCGCCGTAACCGCTCCGTGTGTACGTACCCCAATTCCAATATTATTCTAAACGATTCTATTTAAGGTCGTAAGTAAGAAGTTCTGACGAAGAAAAAAAATACGGACAGCTTCAAGGATAGCAACATCTTTAAGACTATCAAAGCTGTTCTGCTGCTACCCGTTGTGTTATCTACGCAGAATAAAATGTAGGAAGTTTCAACAAAGGCTTAGAGATCAGGGAGCTATAGATTCCCTCTGCCGCTACTAATAGAGGGCAAATTCTTGAAAGCCACACTTGAATCTTCGAACAGTAATACTGAATTGTAAGAAAGTTGAATATCCTGAATAATTATGTAGAAATATGAATTTAATACATTTGGTATTGAAATTAAATACAAACAATTGCAGTTCTATGATTACTATTCGTAAATTTTATTTTTAAAATATTAGTTTATGAGAAAACGCTTTTCATTTAGTAACTCTTAGAGAACAAAAGAAATTCAGCTCTTGCAATGGCTATATTTTTCTGCATCTCAACAGTAGCGAGCTGGAATTTTTATATAAGCTGTCCTATATATGTGACTTTAAAATGACGAAAGGAAAATTATACTATGTTTCGAGCAGGTACAGTTAAAAATTATTTAATACAAATATTCATATCTCCTATATTTTTCAATGCATTTATTTCGAATTTCAATATAAAGCTTTCTAAAATATTTTAACATATTGTCTAAATTTCATATAATTTGGTTGAAAACATTTCATTTTATAGCCAAAAAACATGTGAAAATTTTTGGGATTTTTAAAAAAAACCTTTATATCTTCCTGTATTAGTGGTATTTTTTGGAAAATGTGTATAAATATTATGCATATCAAACAAAATCATTGATGAAAGTTTCATCTCGTTATCAGCTGTCTGTGAAACGGGATGAGTCGAAATCCATTTTCGCATTCATCACTTTCTGGTCGCCCCTAAATGCCGTCGTGACGAGGTTTTCACTGTAATATATGAGCTTCGACTACTGTACGTCCCACGCCTCTCCGCAACTGATTGCGAACGATTGTATCCATATTAACTCCAAATTTGACCCATATTAAGAATTATGCTAAACGTTTGGACACCAGTGTACCTTCTCGAGAGTGAAATTATGATGCTCTGCGTCTCTACAAACAATACTGCCTTCACACTGATTAACAAGATTGGCTAAACTTAAAAAAATACGATTAAGAGAAAATCTTAGATTTTTTATTTTGGAGGGAGCGAGATTTACTGTTCACTGAACTACTAGTTTAATGCACTGAGGTACTGCACTTCCGCAGTCCTTATATACGAGCCGCTCCAGTTTATAGATCTCTATCAAAATTTTGACGATATCTGACAAAAGGTTTCCTGCTTGTCGCCCGCAGTGGTGTAGTCGTAAATTAAGCATTGCCGAAACGCTCTAACCTGAGTAACAACCTTCCGGTTCCACTATACCCCAAGTCGGCCTGTCTACTGGCTTGTGTGAGCACGCTAACACAAAAACGCAAAGACGAAGATAGATGCGTCCTTGAGACTAAAACTGCAAATCTGTTTCAAATGCTTCACCAACTCAGTCAAAGGTATCAAGTTCTGTTCCAAAATACATCACTATGCAACGAAGTACTATGATACAGGAAGTGTACCATATTATGGAAGTATACGAGACGCTCAAGGGGAAATGTTCCCTTTGGTATTTAATTGCATTTTTATTTCCTTAAGGTTATATTAAAACAGTGAAAATAAGATGTTATATTGCTTTAATAAGTGCATATATTACTGAAAGTATTAACGTAAAGTGCAACACTCTGGTGAGAATGCCCCTATTCCATACATTAATATCACAGTTGTTCACCCTGATAATTCTGTTCCAGCAGTAACAGAATGCCTTTATTTTTCCATCAACTGTAAGTCTTTCTTTCAGCAGAATTTATTTTCTACCGAGTCAATTTATTCACACAAATTCTGTGAAACTTGATCAAGTAAGTCATCATGAAGTAGATTAAACTGTAGCAAATTTTATCGATAATACACATATCAACTGGACATGGAAGACCAACTAATTCGTAGATGTAAGTCGCCAAAGCTGGCCATGTGTATGAAGGTTCTACCATACTCATTGCTTCCGTTATATTCTTTGCCATGGCAACTGAAATTGAATCAACTTTTTCTACCACTGGTTTGTAATCTTTGTGAAGCAGCTTTTCACAAGGCGTGACAACTTGGTTATAACTACCATGGCACAGATTTAACTTGTATTCTATTCCAAGTAAGTAACCAATTGTTCGCCAGAAATGAAGAATTGCGTCATTATCGTCATTGGTCCATCCATGTAGACCGACCAGTGATCGAAACAGAACTATTGTAGAACAAAAGACCTTTGACTCAGAACCATATCCCACTGAGATATATAGACGACGACATCGTTTAGACATCTTCGTGGCAACTCTGGTATGCATCGATCTAACAATAGACAAAGTTCGTTGTGCACCATCATTTACATCCCATACATCTCCTTCGTACCACTTTTGTACGTATCGAGTTGTTGTTAAATAACGGTGGAAGAGCTTGTTCTTAGTGCTAGACTCTCCAGTGAACATAAAGGTCTTGGTGGTCTTTGAGAAATAGAAATATAGCAGCACACCACAAAAATATGCAAAGTTAAACCTGAAAAAATAGAAAGTTTAAAATTAATCAAACAAATTTACAGATTTCATTAAACACAAACATAAACATGTGTGTTTTACATAGAAATATGAGAATTCAAAATTAAAAACAAATGTGGAACATGAACACTTTAGTTCCAAATGTATGCTATCAAAAAATATTTAGAATAAAAATAACAAAGCTGATAAACAAAATTGGTACATATGTTCGCGAGGCTCCTGTTGAACAAACTAAAAGTACACGGTCCTTTCAGGGAGCTAGCGCCGTCTTCTATGATTCCATCCCCCTCTTTCAGTGTTTCTTAAATATCTCGAAAACTATTGAATTTTCAAATTACACGTGATACATCAAATTACTAATTAAAGAGCGTGAAATTCCCTACAAATATCTATATATATAAAACGCTAAGTTAAGTGGAGCAAAAAAAGATTAATTTCTCTTTCGCTGGTGACAATGATCGTTTGTTCACAAAACAAACCTCCATGCTAGGCATAACTTAAAAAGCACAGCCTACTACTATATTCATACTGGTTCAGAACAACATTTTCTCGAAAAAAAAGAATTCAAGACGTAGAGTTAACAATATTTCTTACCATATAAAGAAACTTTTGATGAAATGATTAAAAGGATATAAGATAGAAATGAAGGCGAGCCAGAAAACGCTAAGATCAATGCCAACATAGTTCAAGTCAGCGAACAGAAAATCGTGTTAATTCACGAATTGAGAAGACCATCGTGGAAATTAATATTGACAACATTGTATTTTTGGTACTTTTCCATTATACGCACTACGATACGACAGTCGAATTCAGAAAAAACCTGTTTCACTCTCAGCCAGTAAATCCCGATAGCATAGGCGTCAATGCATCTACTCATAAACCTGTTCTTTGAATAACAAAATTTTTCACTGTGTGTTTTCACTCGCTATTATTACCTTTTTCTTCCTCAAGTAATTCTCTCGTCATTTTAGTATCAGTTTAGGAGTTTAATTGATTTATTTTTAACCCTTCAAACCTAAAAACTTTCAAAAAACCATTCGAACATTGTTCTTTCTAATGTTATTCATTAATAAATTATCTTCATTTGGTAAATGCATTAACTAGCAGGTTTAATTTCCATTTTCATCATGCCATATATCTCAGATTTAAGGGTGATGAGGCCTGGGGCCTCAATGAACCGTAACCCCTCTCACCAACTACGGAGCTGGAATGCACCAATTTGGCTGAAAATGCATGGTGTGCATATAACGAAGCGCAGATGCAGCTCTTTTGCATTTCATTTTCTTCTATCTTCAATAGTTTCTGAGATAGCAGGTCTCAAAATTTGCTGTCATCTTGGATTTCATCCCCCTTTTCTAGCCTTTTTTGAATACCTCGGAAACTATTCAGTTTCCAAATTACAATATACAGTGGTACCTCCGAAAAGCAGACAGTCACGGGACCAAAAATTTTGTCCGTTTTTAGGAGGTGTCCGCTATTGGGGAGGACAAACTTTTTATAAAAAAAGTTTTTTCACTTCTGTTTGATATATGAAACATATATTTTTATCTTGTATATTAGAATAATTTTGAAATGTTTGCCAAAATAATTGAAAGTTTTTCAAAAATACCTGTTCGCTATCTAGAGGGAATAACATGGATTGTCCTATATAGAAGGATTGGGACTCGTAAAAATGTCCGTTAATTAGAGGTGTCCGCTATTCGGGAGTGTCCGTTAAGGGAGGTACGACTGTATTTAACAAATTAACTATCGTGAAATTACCTACAAATACCTACTTTCATTTTGCTTCTAGCTTTAATAGTTCCTGAGATATTTAATAAAAACTAGAAAAAAGGGGATGAAATCCGAGTCTGTAGAGAACTTTGAAACCCATTATCTCAGAAACTATCAAAGCTACAACAAAAGTAAAAGAATGAGTTTGCAGGGAATTTTAATTCTGTAATTTTTTATTTCACGTGTAATTTAAAAATTAATTAGTTTTCGAAAAAAATCAAGAAAAACTAAAAAAGGGGCACAAAATCCAAGATGGCGGCAAAATTTGAGATCCATTGTCTCAAAAACTTATAAATATAGAAGAAAAATAAAGGTATGTATTTGTAGGGAATTGTACGCTTTTTAATTTGTTAAATCACATGCTATTTTAAAATTGAATATTTTTCGAGATATTTAAGAGAAACTGAAAAAAGGGGAAGGAAATGCAAGATGGTTCAAACTTTGAGACCCTTTATCTGGGAAATTATTAAACCTCTCATACCTAGAGAGGCGGTCCCGGGCTGTCTAAAAATTCCCGCTTAACAGCGGCGAAGACCGGTGTGGGGCGGTTAGCTTCTTTCAGAGGAGGTGAGGTTCTGAGATCGCTTAGGAAATAAACGCGGTAGGGGAAACCAATTATCCTTGCCAACCACAGCCCATTTCCGAGCGCCTTAAAGGAAAGCTATAGAATGGGCGGGGTGGTGGGGGGAAATGACCACCCAGGTTGGGAGAGTCCAATTCATGTCGTTTCCTCCCAAAACCTCCCGGTTTTAAAGAAACTAGAAGAAAAAGTCGCCCAGGGATTAAAGAGTTAAAGCTAGAAGAACAATAATAGCATGTATTTGTAGCGAATTGTAGGCTCTTTAATTTCTAAAATCACTAAAACTATCCAATTTACAGGATTCGAAAATTGAATAGTTTTCGAGGTATTTAAGAAAAACTATAAAAGGGTAGAGGAAATCCAAGATGGCGGCAACCTTTCAGGTCCATTATCTGAGAAACTATTAAGTCTAGAAGAACAATAAAAGCATGTATTTGTAGGGAATTTTAAGCTCCTTAATTTGTTAAATCGATTGCAATTTGAAAACAAGGGATGAAATCTAAGATGGCGGCGCGAGCTGACCCCTAGACTGGGGAATTTTAATATGTACACCAGGAGCCCTCACGACACGATTGCCAATTTTCAAAACTATATGATTTAATAATTTTTTCAAATCCTTCATTGACTGGACTAAAATGCCTATATCTTTACCAATAATAAAAGCTAATGTATGTCTGTCTATTAGCGCTCAATATCACAGACCGTTCGTTATAGAGTTACGAAATTTGGCACGATTAAACTTTGTAGGTCGGAAATGTGTATCGCGAAGCGCTTGTTTCGAAATTTTAATTAATGAAGCTTTAGTATAACTTTTGGTTTTTCTTAGCAATAACTTCCATAAACCTAACACACAAAAATCATATCTATACCGTCTTAAAATGAAATAAATCATCTTTTCCATGATACTAATTTTATTGGAGTACAATTTTTCACTAATTTAAACATTTTTTAAATATATTATTTTCAACAGCACTTTCCATTGGCACAATGGAAGTCAAACCTCTTTCACTGGTCATCAAATCTTTAAATCATATTCCTCTCTTCTGTTAAAAAGGTCGTTATTTCTCAGATATTTTTAGTCAGAGTAAGAAACGTTATATGATTTTCTCGACAAAACAAAACTGTAGGTAGTGAGCAGTGGGATGTGTCATTATCTGCTATGAACTGAACAAGGTCTTCTGCAGACCGTTTAGCATGCTTGACAAAATGTTTCAGCCGGTCAATGAACAAATGGGAATTCATGTAACCAGTGTCGCTGATCACGGGAAAACTTCCATTGGGTGCATCTTTGTACAAAAGAGGATTCATTCTCTTTCTAGGAAGAATCAATGCAGACGGGACGAAAACTCCTGCAGCACTCATGCAGCATACAACAGTGACTGTTTGACCTCTTTCTGCACTAGAAATTTTACAAACAGTTTTTTTGCCTTTTGGTGTTATCACTTTCGATGTTTATTGGGGACTGTCGAGATACCAGTCTCATCCATATTGAATTTTCTATGAGAAGGAAACTTTTTCTCCAGACAACAGCACTTCAGATTATTATAGAATCGTGTCACCTGCACTTCGTTGAAACCCATTGCTCTAGCGACACTACACTTCTCTGGATTTCGAACAGAAATATTATGCCGTTTACAAAACGATTTTAACCAATCTTTACCAGCTGATTTCCTCTAATTATTAAATATACCATCAACTCCATTCACACCAGCATACCCGAAATCAACTTTCATCAAGTGCTTCCAGGTCACGCCATAAAACATACTATCCAAGTCTTTGCAATGTTGAGCAAGTTCCCTTTCCATCTCATCTGTTAAAACTCTATTAAATCGTCCACGTGAAGTCGGAACCGTGCCCTGAAAAAGAAAAAAAAGTTTAAGAGATAAGTAATAAATTTGCGATATGCAACTTCTTAAAATTATTTTTAAGTTCAAAATAAAAAAAATATAAGTGCGCTTACATATATACTGAATTAGAATAATTTTTAAAAAATACTTACAGCCTTAAGTCTTTTTCTTAAAGTGCACTCGTTGATAACCAAATCATTCGCCACCTTCCTTTTACTTTCACCAGCCTCCAATCTTCGTTCAGCTTCTTCCATCATCTGACTTGTGAATGTCATTCTATCACTTCCGCTTATATGGTGCCATTTAGTATAAAAGGGGGGGGGGGCGGTGTAACCAAAAAAAGGAAGTAAAAATATAAGTTCAAGTAATAAAAATATAAGGAAAATAAAATTGCCTAATTCAAATATTGTTATTTCGGAAATTAAGAAATCATAATTTGTAATATTTAAAAATAGTAAATATCATAAAATGTAAACCCATAATTCATAAAATATTTTTCCCGATCTTATTTTTTCATAATAATAATAATGTTAAAATAAAATGAAAAGTTTTGCTGGAATGGCTGCTCCAAATTATAGAGTGGATAAGTGTACGCAATCTGGTCTGTGCGTACTCTTATTCGCCGATGTATTGCTTCTCTAAATCGTCGATAGATGGCCGTAGCATACACTAAAGTTAAATTCTAACGTGGCCACGTTGTTCGGAAGGGACCAAACCTCGTAATGATATTTACTTAGAAAGAAAGCATTAGTCCAGTATTTACAAAAAATAAAGATTTCTTCACAGAAAAATTACATGCCAACATAACGAAATCATTTCTTACCTGATAATTATAAGACAGCAAGGATGAAAATAATAATGGTGGTCTCTTGAGAGAGCTGAAAACACACGTGTTGATATGAACACACTCGCTTCTGTTTGCACTGTTTCCAACAGGGAAAAATCCCTGCGTACTCTTACCCCCACTTCCCTTATGGATGCTAGAATTTCTCTCTCTCTCTCTGGATTTGAGCACAAGATAATTTTTATTTTTGGATTAGATTTGTCGTGCATGTGTTTGCTAAAATTAGTTACGTGGTTGCTATAAATTCTAAATCTATGGATATATTGAGTTTTGCATTTCATAACAAAATGATAATTTTCCTTATTTATTTTAAGAGTAAAAATACATTTAGCTTTGAAATCTGCTACTCATTTATGTGTTATAAATACACTGGTTGACAAATGCTAGCGATTTTTTTTATATTTCGAAAAATTGGGATTTAATACGAATATAATAGTTTTCAATCAGTTGCTGAGAATCTTGGGACATAGTATTCGGTCACGAGGGCAAGTGGGGGGCCACCAGAAAGGGATTAAGGCAAAAATGGTATTTGGCCCATCCTGTTTCACAGAAAGCTGATAACGAGATGTAACTTTCATTAATGGTTATGTTTGATGTGCATAATAATTACAAGCATTTTCGCAAACACAGCACAAATATACAGGAGGATATAAAGGTTTTCTTAAAATTTCTCCTTTTTTTTGCTTAGAACATGCAGAGTTTTCAACCAGATTGTACTAAACTTACAAAATACTTGACAAAAAAAATATGTAAAAGAAGCATTGTACTAAAATTTGAATTAAAAAATTTGAACATTGCAGTAAATATGAGCATGTGTAGTAAATAATTTTTTTCTATACATGTACGGCAAGTAGAGTAATTTTTCTTTCATAACTTCAGAGCAAGATATATAGAGCAACTGATATAAAAAATTCAGTTCAATAACATTAGTTTTCAGAAGGATATCTGCATTCAAACCTGGATAATTTCGGCACACTCTAAGAGAAGCTAAATGATGAGGGTTCTTACAAAAACGGACAGTTTTAACCTTGAATTTTCGAACAGTAATATTGAATTTTATGAAAGTTTAATATCCTGAATACTCATGTATAAACTATTATATGTTTAGCCCCATCCTATGTTTGTCTTGCTTTTCATTCATTTTCTGTGTTCTTTTCTCGTTTTTATCTTTTTTCGTTGATAATCGTACTCTAAAAGTGGACATGTAATCAAATAAGAATAAAATCGAAAATACGAATTTCAAAAAATAATTTTAGTGAGTTCTGCAACTATGCAGCTCTAAAGAAAGAGTCGCCACTGCTTTTAGGTAAAACCTAATAATATGCACAAAGCTGAGAGCAAATAATTTAATATTCTTGCCCGAGATTAGGCTATTTTCCGGTTTTGTGCTAAATTTTATTTTCTCAAGTTATCTTTCCATTCTTTATCAAGTCAATAGTTTAAACTATTTGCCAATGAAACTGAGTAACAGAATGCGTCATTGGCAAGTTTTTTCAATCTATGATGATTGGATGATGTATTACTAGGCAAATATTTGTACTTCACAAATTTTCTATGTTGATCAAATTTGCATTTCTGAAATATGCATCTCCATGTAAATTTGTGAGCAGTCACTTCAAACTTAAAAATTAATATATCTCTGAAAGTTTTGCAGATATAAACTTAGTTTATGCACATTTGAGTGTAAGATGAACATTTTTCAAATTGACACTTTTTCTCTATGCTTGCTGCATAAAAATTTAATTTTCTTAACTTTTTATTTTCAACTTCCACAGAATCCAAAATATTTTCACACAAATTCCTACCTTATTTGATGAAACTTTGTAATTGGAAGTATGTGTCTAAAATCAATATTTAAGGAAATAAACGCTTGTTGCAAACTTTTTGGAACACCCTGTATACAGAACACGGAAGTTTTCCAGTTTACTAAAATAGATTCTTTCAAAAAAATGACAACTGTGGTTGGTTGGACAAAAAATGACAATTGGTTTGGAAAAGGAACAGTAAACCACTATATTTTGATTGTAATCTTACAATTATATCAGGAATAAGTATTTTCCAAGTAACTTTGGACATTGGGTTTAATGCAGTTAACTGTGAATGGCTTGACAAGAAATGGACTGATTGAAATAGTTAAAAATTCGTTAGAAGTTTCTGCTACGTGTTATTTTTTTTATAATCGTCCCGTATTTTATATTGCCTAAATGTTAAATATTATTTTGGGAATTCAATCGCGATTAAAATTGTACTAGCAGCATGGCCCGGCGTTGCACGGGCTGTCTCGAAAAATGCGTCATTCCCTGGAGAGAGAAGAAGTGAGGTAACGTGACACTTGCCCAACATTCTCTCCTAAATAAATAAAGAGAGCAGTTAAAACATTCTGTCCGCGAAAGCTCGTCGAAATCGGCTTATTTAAAAAATGACACCGTTATTTTTTAAAAAACATTATACTGTATCGTGGCAAAATGAATGGTCTATCCGATTCCGGAATTATTTTTTGTCTGACTTTAGTACAGAGGGAAGGAGATAACACGTCGTTGCTCAAGATCCATATTTTTTCATACGCTCGTCTGCAAAGTATATACGCATGAAGCAAGACGCAATGCACTCACGAAATCTCCAAGTAAAACCTCACGGAAAACCCTAATTAATAAAAACCCTATTTGAGCGATTTAAATTTCCCTGTTTCTTTGTTTCAATTACAAAAACCCCGCACACAACGCCCCATATCCATTCACTTGGAGAAACAAAATTCCCTTTTTAACTTTTTTAATCCCTTATAATTTCTTATTTCCGCTATTAACAACTTTATTTCGCGTACCCCCAAATAGTCCTTTGCATAACCCCAAGGGAACGCGTAACACAGGTTGGGAACCTCTGGTGATTCCTCTTCTGATTCCGTCTGACTTTTGAACGGAAGGAAACAGCCCGTCGAAAATCGGGTTTCCTGCGTGTCCCGGCGTTGCACTGCCTATCTCGAATAATGCGTCATTTTCTGGCGGAGAGAACTGAGGTCCCAACATGCCTACACATGCCCAACATTCTCTCCAAATAAATGAGGAGAAAAGAGCGGTTCAAACATTCTGTTCGTGAAAACGAGACAAAGTCGACTTATTTTTAAAAATTCGCAAAAAATACAAAAATTCCTTATTTTGAAAAAAAAAAAATTATAACGTGTCCTTGCGAAATCTGATTCCAGAAATATTTTTCTGACTTTAGAGCGGAGAGAAGGAAATAATCCGGCCTGTTTCATTTTCTAGAAATATCTCCTTTAAATACTTTAACGTTGAATTAAAACTTTCAAATCAAGCCTCTATACAATATGACCTCTATGCAATAAGCGTCTATACTATAGACCTTAAAATAATACTAGCTGTTTGGCCCGGCGTTGCACGGGCTATCTCGAATAATGCATCATTCCCTGACGGAAAGAAGTGAGGTAACATGACACATGCCCAATATTCTCTCTTAAGTAAATAAGGCGAAAAGAGCTGTTCAAACATTCCGCCCACGAAAACGTGTCAAAATGGATTATTTAAAAAATACAAAAAGATTTGTTATTTTGTAAAAAAAACTATTCCGTGTCCTAGCGAAATGAAAGGTATATCTCAGAGGTTCCCAACCGTTATTCCCTCGCGCACCTCTTGATTAATTTTTGGCATATCCTCCCCCACCGTCTACGCTAAGAAGTTTTTATCAATAATTATAAGGACTTAGAATAGCTTAAAAGATAAATAACTTGGATTTGACATTTGCCTGGAAAACATCTGTTCGACTTTTTATTTTTTATTACATTTTTACAATAGTGTTAGTTTAACGCCAAAACAAATGAAATCAGTATTGTAATAATTTTGCATTAACTTATAAGGATTGCTAATAATTGCACTCCGTATTAATCAACTATTCAAGTGGTATAGTTATTAAATACCAAGGGACTTGGAGGAACAAAGTTCTATAACTTTTTTAATCCCTTATGTTTTCTTGTTTCCGCCATTAACAACTTTATTTGCGTGCCCCCAAATGGTCCTTTGCGTAACCCCAGGGGAATGCGAACCACAGCTTAGGAATCTCTGGTCTATCTAATTCTAGTCTATCTGTATGGCCCGACGTTGCACTGGTTATCTCTAATAATGGGATATTTCCGGGCGGAGAGAAGCGAGGTCATGTGAGGCTTCGGGGTCCATATATTTTCGTATGGCCCGCCTCTGTTTTTCTCAACAAAAATTGTCACTTACTTTTCCCAACAAACGTTACGAAGTTAAACACCTTAATACAAAAAAGGAAAAAAATGATTTTTTTCCCGATATTAATGAATCCAAACACATAAGCTCTCTAAAAAAGAAATACTGAGTGACAATCGGCTATTTCTTTGTTCTTCTGTATCTTCCGCTCTTCTCTTCTGGCCACGTTGTGCCATAGTTGACAATCGGCGGCTTCTTTCTTCTTCTGTTTCTTCGACTCTTCTCTGCTGGCTACGTTGTCCCATTACTGCCAATCGGCTATTTCTTTGTTCTTCTGTTTCTTCCGCTCTTCTGTCCTGGCCACGTTGTGCCATAGTTGACAATGGGCGGCTTCTTTCTTCTTCAGTTTCAACAACTCTCCTTTCACGTTTTCTAATTGCCTCCCGTCTACTGGCAGCATCCCCTGTAATTCCTCTTTTTCTTTTAGGCATCGGAAGAAGCGAGAATTGAACAAAGCAAAAATAGTAACTTCCAAATATCAGCTTAAAATAGAAGCTTCCACAAATATTTAAACTTTATCAAATTCTTCAGTTCAGAACAGTTCTAGCTGCATAAAAAGTTTGTATCTGATGGTGATTTTGTCCTTCAATAATATTTAGACGGCGTTCTCTTGCATGTTGTAGCATGGCTGACAATCGGCTATCTCTTTGTTTGTCTGTTTCTTCTGCTCTTCTTCTCTGGCCACGTTGTGCCATTACTGCCAATCGGCTATTTCTTTGTTTTTCTGTTTCTTCGGCTCTTCTCTCTTGCCCACGTTGTGCCATGTCTGACAATCGGCTATTTCTTTGTTCTTCTGTTCCTTCCACTCTTCTGTCCTGGCCACGTTGTGCCAAAGTTGACAATCGGCGGCTTCTTTCTTCTTCAGTTTCAACAACTCTCCTCTCACGTTTTCTAATTGCCTCCCGTCTACTGGCAGCATCCCCTGCAATTCCTCTTTTTCTTTTAGGCATCGGAAAAAGCGAGAATTGAACAAAACAAAAATAGTAACTTCCAAATATCAGCTTAAATTAGAAGCTTCCACAAATATTTATACTTTATCAAATCAATGAATAATGATTAAAATCACTAACATAACTAATCTATATCTTTCGGCACATAACTTTACAGAAACAAAACACCCCTTTTAATTTCGTTAAAATGATTTTGTTGGACGTTATATCACGGGATAAAAAAATAATTTATACACTTTCAACAATACATTTTTTTTTATTTCTGTCAGCGTCACTTTTTTATTGTTGTTGTAACAATGTTCCTTAAAGTAAACGACTTCAACAATAAAATAAATTTTGAATTGCGCTGTAACAATGAAAAGTATTGTTATAAAGTATCCGAAACAATTAAAAGTATTGTTGTGAATTAGTTTTTAATTAATATCTTTTTCACTAATTAAAATTTCGATATTTAAATGGCCGAAATGGATTCCTTGAATTATTCCCCATCTTTTGGTACTTTCCGCTCGCTTCTCCGTTCGGCGGTTCGTGAGAAGATAGAAGGACATACATACATACATACGTTTGTTTACCTTCGAATTTTAATAGGATAGACTAGCTGCACGACCCGGCGTTGCACGGGCAATCTTGAATAATGGGATATTCCCGGGCGGAGAGAAGTGAGATCACGTGAGGCCTTCGGATCCATATTTTTTCATATGCCCGGCTCCGTTTTTTTTCAACAAATATTGTCACTTACTTTCTCCAAGAAATGTAAATATTCTTTCAAATCTAGTCTTTTTATTACTAATTTTCATATGCCCGCCTCCGATTTATTTTTTTTACATGCTAACGTAAACGTTACGTTCCCCCCAAAACGTATTATCTTTTCTTTATTCTTCTGTTTCTTCGTCTCTTATGTGCTGGCTACGTTGTCCCTTTACTGCCAATCGTCTATTTCTTTGTTCTTCTGTTTCCTCGGCTCTTCTCTCCTGCCCACGCTGTGCCATGTCTGACAATCTAGCTGTGTGGCCCGGCGTTGCACGGGCTATCTCCAATAATGCATCATTCCCTGTAAAAGATTTGTAAAAAAAATTATTCCGTGTCCTAGCGAAATGAAAGGTATATCTCAGAGGTTCCCAACCTTTATTCCCTCGCGCACCTCTTGATTAATTTTTGACATATCCTCCCCCACCGTCTATGCTAAGATGTTTTTATCAATAATTATAAGGACTTAGAATAGCTTAAAAGATAAAT